>CADDXX010000633.1:225549-369232 GCA_902810485.1 Alauda arvensis
TTTTTCTCTATTATTATGAAGAGACAAAAGAAACTAGGCACAGCACAGCCTGTCATTTGCATGTGGACATGAAATAGCTTAGGCAGGATTCTCTCAATATCCSTCTAAAATTCCTTTCCTTTTTAGCAAAAATGCCTTCTCCGTCCTCCATCCAGCAGCTGTGCTATGGACTGGAGGGAAGAGCAGGTAAGAGGAGGTAGTAGAGAAACCACACGTGACAGGGTAGGCTTGGTGTGCTTGGGAGGCCTTTGTTTTTATGGAAAGAAGCTGGGAATGCTCCTCTCTTGGAGCTTGGCTGCTGGATGAAGCTGACGAGATGCATCCCAACCCCAGGGAGATCTCGGCAGAGAGCTGCCCAGGAAGTCATCACTGTGCTTTGGTTCAAGGGAATGAGGATCTGCTGGAAGTGGTGGTCAGGGAGAATGGGGAAATCAAAACGAGCCTCACACTTGGAGCAGTGCTTGTTTGGTCAGTGGCAATGACARCAATAACCTCATCTTCTGCCTGCATGGGTGGAGCTCAGTGGTAAAATTAGGTATGCAGTGCTTTGTTGCTTCTGCTCTGAATTTATGGCTTGACATCAGGGTAAATAATTGATTTTTTCCCCAAAAGAATCTTTGCTGGATGTAACAGCATTGCCTC
Organism: Alauda arvensis; assembly: GCA_902810485.1. Classification (NCBI taxonomy): domain Eukaryota; kingdom Metazoa; phylum Chordata; class Aves; order Passeriformes; family Alaudidae; genus Alauda; species Alauda arvensis. The sequence continues at coordinate 226,192 of CADDXX010000633.1, forward strand.
TCAGGGTCTGAGAGCTGAGTAGGTGATGAGATTAAAGGCCTGAAACTTGCAGGACAGGGGAACAACAGCATCTCATAGGGGCATAGGGGAAGGCAGTTATTGTGGGCCATCAGTCCAAGAATATGTAAAAGCATCTGTAGTGGGTCAGGATTGCATTGATGGTGGGCAATGSCTTGGTACCTGGCTGTTTAAGATCAGCCCTGCTGAGAAGAATAGATACAAGTTTGCTGAAGAATGCTGTGGTACTCCCTGTAGTCTGTAGTTTATTATGTTATTGTTGGTGGTGTGATGTTTTTTTCCCTTGTTTGTTAAAGGACAAGAAGAGGCACCATGTAAAAGTTTACCTGTTTTAAAATACAGATTGTGTGAGCATGGTTTCTGCTCTCAATGTCTTGATGAGAGACCAGTTTGGMACTGAAGCCATTGCTGTAACAAACAGCCAGCAGTGAATGCAGTTAGCAAGGACAGATGTTGCAGGTAGCAGATGTCACAGGCACCATGGTCTAGTGCCTGAATCATATGGAGGTCTCTCTTCCCAGGTGGATTAGGAAGTGCAGTCCTCAAAAACAAATATCCATCAAAGGCAACATATTTACTCCCATTCACCTACTRTCCACTGAGTTTGGACTTCCTCAGGGTGAAGAAGGAATCCCTTTCTACACTGTAGGCAGTAGCAGACTTGGTCAGGACTTTTACCAGTGTATTTTGAAGGATGTCAGTCTCAGCTGCTGCTTTTTTTTCAGGTTTTTCCAAGTTTGTGTTTTCCCAGTAAAGTCTGGTTTTCTTTCAAGCAGGAAGCTAKCTCTCATTTTTCAAAGCCCAGAACATAAACTTTTGTTTTATTGTGTGCTCTTACAGTTCCCAAATGCCTAACTGCTAATCCTTGAAGAACTCAGAGGATTTTCCGAGGCTTTTTCTCCTCGTAGCAAAAATTAGTTGAAGGTGGCCAGATAGCTTAAAGAATGTCAGGCAAGGACAAGTGGATAACCTGGCAAACAGCAGAGTGTCAGACTGCCTCCTGTGCTTAGGAAACACTTCGTCAGCTAAATATGACCTGTAACAAGTGAGCCTGAAAAAATTTGTTGTTCAATAAACTGAGAAAAAATTTTAAGTGCCTTGTCCCCCCCATTTTTATCAGATATTTTCTGTCTGCTTACTAACTTATGCGAAAGCCATGGGAAAATTCAAATTAGGTTTTCATAAAGGTGTAATGAATCCCTATGAGCTTTTAGTGCAGATAAAAGGCATATAGAAAATAACAAACCCATGAACATTGTTTGACTGACATGAAGCCCTGGGAATACAAAGTTAGAATCAATGCTATTTGCCTAAAGATGAATCTCCCCGTAAAGTTTAAGCATTCTTTGATTCACAGTATGYCAACTGCCTAAACAATTTCTTTTAACTCAGAGCTTTGATAGTGGAAGATGTTACAAGTACCATGAGGTAATTTTCCAGCCCCAGGTTCCTGCCATTTGATCTTCCAGCTCTGAGTTAAGCTCCTCAGGGTTCAGCAATCCTTTCGACAAAATGATGAGTTTTCAATAGATGCACTGTGCTGAAACGTCTTGCATAGTGCAGAGTCTTTAATTTTGTAGAGTGTTGTGCTTATATATTTTGGCAAATTTAGTTGAATCTTAATTATTTATATAGCTCCAGAATGTAAAGTGATTCGTTCTTGCAAAAATAATTGCTTCTGTAGTGTGAGAGCAAACGCATCACTGTGCTGCCTGCAAGTTTCTGTGACAAATKAAGTCCTGTCACCAGCAAGCCAGCAGTTTCTGCTTGTTCCCACTGGGGGGTACCTCAATTTTTATACTTACACGTTTTAGTATAGAAAAATAACTCTTTTAATCTTATTTTATGGTGTAATGCATGCAAAATTTCAGTTATTCACTTAAWAGTTGCCATGCTACAGTTGTCTCTCTGTGTGAGAATTTGCAYGAGCAGAGGAAAGGAATGCAGTGCTGTGGAATTGCTGTCACTGAGTGTTCATGTTCCACTGCTGCTGGCTTCTGTGGAAGGATTAGCAGAGCCAGTGTTCCTTCTGGTGCTTTTCTGCATAGTTTTGCTGGGTTTTGGGTCTTTCTCCACACCATGAAAATATGGACTACACTGGGCAAGAGAGTTCAGYCCTGTGGAACGTCAGTTCCTTACTGTGTTTGAGAATGTGACAGAAAAACCCCTCTGGAAGCTTTGTGCTGAACTTCAAGGTTGAGGAGAAGCAGTTATGTGTAACATTAAACTTGGGGCTGATCACTTCCTCATAGTGATCAGATTCCCAAAATGTGCTTTCAGATTCTGGCTGATGATCTGTGCAGGCTAGATTAGCTATTGAGAGGGAAATCCATAATTATGAAACTTCTTTTGTGTGTATATGTATTTGTGTGTGTTTATGTGATCCTCAAATAGACTTGCTGCTTGATAACAGAGCTTGATATTAACTTCTATTATTTTATTTACTTTTTAAATTAATGACCCTGAGGCTTCTATGTACRGAATGTGTTATCACTCAGGTAACTGGAGATACAGGTGTACAGCTGCCCTGAGGAGATGGAGTTGAGATTTATTTCCATGTTTCTTGCTTCTTATAGTGCCCCTTGGCACACAAATCAGATCATTCTTCTGAAATGGATGTCTCTTTTGTTACTCTATCAAGCAGTACTTCAGCAAAAGAAAAAAAAAAAAGTGTTTTAACATTTCCTTTTCAAGAGTGAATCAGCTGAAGCTGATAACCAGTTCTCTATCAACTGACTGCAAATTCTTGGGTTTATTTTCAGCATAGAAATATTTACTAACATGTACCAAACACCTCCATCTGATTCCCACTTTTCCCAGATGTGGATGGAGAACTGGTTAGGTCATTCAGGGGTGYCAGATTTCATTAAAATGTTTATTAATGCTCTGTATGAAATGTAATTAATTTTTTATATATTTTTCAATAGGTATGACACTTCCAGACCTATAAAAATTCACTGAACAAAGCTTGATACTTCTTYCTAGCATTTCATTATCCCTCATAYACATCTGGGCATCTCTGGAACAAAGACATAAATAAACAAAACCCAGAATACTTTGGTTTTATTTTTACGYATGTATTGAATTAAATTTCTTTGTGTACTTCTGGTATATAAACAATAGTACAGATAAACTGTGTTAAACTGKGTTTTCTGTTTGGTTGGTAAATGAAAAAAATATWAATGAGGATGTTTGCTAGTTTCCYCCTGAGGGATGCTTTTGCTTTGTTAACATTGAGGTTTTGTTGTGCTCTGATCAGCACAATCATTTACCTTGATTGTTTTGTCAATGTTTTTRCTGCGTAACCAGGAACAAAATATCTTARAATTAACTTCTCTTTTCATTATCARGTTTGTCTCATGCCTAYGACAAGCTTCCTTTGTTGAAGAGGAAACATATTTTTAGTTCAGTTTGCTARTGCAGCATATGGGAAATTCTGTGATAGCTGTTCTTGGTAGTAATCTTCCAATTTTGGTTGCATCCCTGTTATGACTGGAGGCTTGACCYCCTGTGGCTGTCTGGACCAGAGATGGTAATCTTCCCATGATAATGGGTGAACATGAGAAGTGTGGTCTTTCTGTCCATGAAATTGTTCATYCATGCAGGAAACACCATGGGCTGTTAAAACTGCCATGGGGACATTTGACCAGRAGTTGTCCTTCAAGTGCTGAAGCTGTTCCAAATTTTTCTTCCATCTAGTTGTTTCCGGCAAAATGTCAGAAAGCACTGCATTTTGGGGCATTTTTGTAGTAAAGCAAGCAAAACCTTTTGTTTAAAGGTAGTGAAGTCCAGGGCATAGGACRTAGAGGTGCTCCACCAAGGTGAGGGGGTTTGCTCTAGTTTCTGAAAATGGAAGTTATTCTTCTCAGTCACAGAAGTGGCCCCCAAAATTTATGAGTTTGTAGAAACTTGTTCCAAGTGAGGTCTGTAGATGTTATGTRCTATACAAAGAGGGTCCATTGGTTTGGTTGCCCACCATTTCCCAGGGCAGGCTTGGCTTCTTTCCAAAGCAAAGAGACATGGGATTTGGGAAAGAGTGTACAATACCCATCTGGGGCTTAATGCAGATAGAGCATTACAACCTCAGATACACAGCAAAGGGGTGGAAGCAGCTAAATTTGGGGTAGGTGGGTAAGTGCAGCTGCATACTGAATACTTTTACTTCAGCCCAAGGCCATCCTGAGTGCAGGGAGCTCCAGCCACTCAGTCACACACTTTGTGCAGCAGCAGGATTTCAGGTTTACTTATTTGACTTGGAAGGATATTAGTCTGCCTGTGCCCTCTTCCAGCATCTGATWCTAGCTTGGCAGATCCCTTGTTGCCAGGCAGCATCTGCTGAGAGTMATTTATTTATTCCACATCYCAAGATAAGTGAAAATACTAATTCTTCCAGGTGCAGTGCTAAATGTAAATGCATTMATTAGTGATGGACAGCCCACACTGGCCCTCAACCTCAGGGAGCCAAACCTTCAGAAGGGGCCCCAGCACAAATTTCTCCCCTTGATGCTTTATCAAAGGTAAATAATCTGAGATTTGCTAGTTACTGAACATGCTTTATAAATATTAATTAATTGAATAGAGATTTAAACGTGATCCCCATTTTTAATCTTTTGCAAATCGCTATTAATCCATCCTGTTTACACTTCCATGTTCTAAGCAGGAACAGTTCTTATTAATCAATACACCMATTTGCTGTTTTATGGTGGAAGGAAGCAAGGTTTTGCTGCCTGCATGCTTTAGGCATGGGGATACCACTGCTGGGATCCCAGGAGTCTGCATCAGGAGTCTGGAAGCTGAAGGAGCCTCACAGTTAAGCAGATTAACAGTGATTTCTTCAGTCTGGCAGCAGGTGCTTGTAACTGACTCTGTGCTGTGCAAGATGATACTTCATCAAATAAATGCACTGTCAAAGTTAATTAGTTACATTTTTATTTTGCAATTTACCTCTGTGATGACATCCTGCTGGTATTGAAAAGTGCTCCAAAAATGATCGTTTGCGCCGTAGCTRGTGGATTTTATGAAAATGTGAAAATGAGCTCTTGGAAAGCAAATGTGAAGACTAAATATTTGATTTTACTTTATTGGTTGGTGCTGACAATATAAATGCTATTTAAAGCTTCTGGAGATTTTGACCAAGCTGGCAGATTTTAGGAGTCTGTCAGCTGTCTTCACCTAATAATGTGTCCTATTCTTGTAGTGAAGACATGAATGCATAGAAACTTCTGAACTGTGGTCATTAGAAGAATGACCATTGTTTCATGTATTGCTTGTGATGTTCTGCTCTTCAGAGTGCTAATCTCTTATTCTGAGAAATTAAATAAAAACATTTGGGCTAAAGAAGTGTCAGAGAATGAAGTTAAGATGCTCATCCATCTGTCAAATGTGATTTCCATCAGAAACAACACACTGAGCATTCATTTATTTYATAGCTGCCAAAATGCTTTGCAAGGATTTCAAAAGAAACATCTGCATATTCACTTTATGCCATCTTTCTAGAGCTGGGGATCCTGTCAGCTCAGGGAATGAGACAGATAGACAATGCCTATCTATACAAAAATCCTCCCCAATGAAACAGGGTGGTTTTTTACTTTCAGCCCCAAATACTAGTGGTAGCATTCATTGAAACACTGAACAACAATGAAAATATATGGAAGTAATTATAAACACAATTGTAGCATTATAGGATTTTACTTTATGTTGCTCGTGTCTCAGCAACAATATAAAATATTAAAAAATATTTGRAAATGTCTTCTTTTTAGATGGAGGAGATAATACAAATCTACAGAGAGGAAAATAGGTTCATTTTCATTAGAAGTCTGAAAGCTTATACTAATAATAGAAGCTTATACTAATAATCAGCAGCAGTTGAATTGTTGAAGAATTGTGTTGTGCTTTTATCTGAAGCTAAAATCAGATGTGCCATTTTACCATTGTGAAATCTGAATTKTATGTGTGCTGAAGAAAAAAAGGCTCTGATGCTGCAAGACTGAGAGATTATTCCTTGGCAGAATAGCATCATTTTTATGCAGTTAATGTCAAATGTTAATAGATTTTAGGGTCTCTTGTATGCATTATTTTTTTTCTCCTTTGTTCAGGGGGCAGGAAACAGCAAAAGTAATAAATGCCTTACTAACAGAATAAGAAGACCCATTGAAAGTTGTGTCCTGAGCTCTCAGGATTATTTCTGGGCAGAAAACTTCACCTWATAAGGTGGGGTATTTTTTAGACAGTACTGTTCTGGAAGGAATCAATGCCAAAGTATCTTGTGTCACTGGCATTCTCATTCAAAAGCAATAATTGGGATGAGAACCTAGACAGGGCCTGGCTGTGGCATCAATGTGGTAGATCAGTTTCTGCCCTCTGAAATGAGAGGAATGTCTTCAGATTAAAATTGTTCTACTCCTCAGATGGTGGAAGGAGATAGGGAAGCAGTTTCAAAATGTTGAGGCTGAGGCTGGCTGAATCACCTTTTTTGAAGTTCATGCTTCACTCTGATGATTATCTAGAGATAAGGGAATCTAGCTGTGTTAATCATCAAGGATGCAGTCACACCTTTCTGTTCGCAGTGGGGTGTTACGCTTACATTCAAACTCTGGACTTTCATTTCTATTCTTGGTTAGCAATATCTTGTACATGGGGGAAAAACTGGCTGGGGAGTGAGGATGGCTCTACCAGTGAATCCATGGTGAATCTCAGCAGCTTGTCACTTACTCTAAGAAGCATCCTCAGTCAGGTGGACAGCTTCCCTCTGCTTTGTTTTTTAATGTGGTGACCACATCCTCCCCATTTACCCCACACTGCCTTCATCCCTTGCAAAACTACTGTGACAGGGTAAACCACAATTACTAGAGGCACAGACCCATCATTACATTTCTATCAGACAATGCAAATAGCAATTTTAAAACAGGAAGTCCTTGTGTTGTTGCCTAACTGCATTCTTTAGGAAGGAAACAAACAGGCAGGGGTTAAAATCTAGGTGACTGATGGTACCATCTTGACAAGCTTTGCAAAAACTCTTTATGATGGTGTGCTCCTGCCTTCCCTGAGACAGTGAGGTAACTGTCATGAAGGTCAACAATCAGTAAGAAATAATGGGGCTTTCCCAAAACAGGCTGCAAATTTTGTTTTGTAGTTTCAGTATTTAAGAGGAAAAAAAAGCATTTTTAGKTCAATTTCTTTGGTAATGATTATTACCTCCACATGCCATTGCTGTTCAGTACTAAAATACCGAGTCAACAGCTTGCAACTAAAGTGAATGCTTTCTCAGTGGAACTGAGCATTTATTTATCCACTTTTTTTTTTTTTTCACAAGTCTTCCTTTACAGATCTGTCACTCATCAACATATGGCTATAATTACCTGTTTATTTAGTTGGAATTGAGGTATGGATTATTTTCTACCAGAGGAAGTGATTTTTCTTTTCTTTTTGTACATTCAATTAAAAGTATTTRGGAATGCCATGCATCCTATCAAGTCTGTGTGATACTCAGATACTCTCGTGCCTGTGGATGCATGCTCCATACCAAATTGCTCCATAATTTGCAATAGTAATGAAAGGAAAATTATATAAGGGGGCTAATTAGGTGACCAGATGGGACAGATAGCCTTTTTTGAGCTTGCCATCTGAGAAGGTATTGTATTAACTATAATTGTGGGTCTAAATTTCCTATTGGCCTATGCATATATTTTCTCTGAACATRAGTGAAAGAGAATTTTTTAAATGTTTTTTTTTCAGTGATGAATTTTCTCCAAGACTAAAACCCAGCAAGGAAAGCAATCCAGAGTAGAACAATAGAGTGGCTTGACCAGCTGGCAGAGCTCTGTGATCAGTAGGTAGAATATTATTTTCCTTTGGAGTGTGGGTGTGGAAAAGGGTAAGCTACTTTRTTTTTCCATTGTGATAAATTTTCGGGAAGACCTGAGCTCCTGGAACTTCTGTTTTTCACAGTCATTTTTTGGGATTTATGGTAAATTTGGCAGTCAGGAAGTGGAGTCATCCTTCCTGACTTATGATGATRAAGTGCAAATATCAGCTCTTCGCTCTCCTGAAGGTCGTATGACTTGCTGTGAATTGCTGTGAAAGCTGGCTTCTCAGACCAGAAAGAATAAACAGMGTGTTTTCAACTGAAAGGTCACTAGGTTCACAGGATATTTAAGGTCAATACAGAGTAAAAACTGCTGCAGTCGTATCATGTCTCTTCCACAACTGTATGCCTCACATGGTCTCTTAATACTTTGATTTTATCAGCTCTGAGAGGCATGACGATATTTATTTTTTCTCTTATTAGTATAGGCATCATAATTGCTACTTATCTTCTGGTTAATTTCTTAGGTTCAAACAAAGTTTCTAATTTGAAGAAAAAATGGAGGAAGCCTGAAATGATGATTTGGTATCCATCAGGGTATGAGAGAGTCACAGTCAACACTGCTATACCAGTATGAAACAGCCATCAAGAAGTCCTCATGTATGACTCCTTCAGTTGCTCCCAGTGTTTGGAATGAGAAATAAATTTGTTATATCAGCTAAGATCTGCAAGATAAATGTAGAGTTGTTAATGGTTACTAGCAAACAGCTCAAAACCTGACAACCAAACCTCTTCTCCAAGTCTCAAATATACAGCTCTCTTTAGTGGRGGCAGAGAGGTTCAGTGGTAGCTTGATCACTGTTTAAGTGTCTGGCATTTCCTTCTATTCAAGGAAAATTGCATGGTACATATTTACTCTTGAGAATCCATCRAGAGGCTTGTGTAAGCCAAGAGTGTATGTTCATGTCAAATATTTCACCCATAATTCTTATTTTTTCATTCCAAAGCTTGCTTGAGAGTCACATAAAGTGGATATGTGTGGGTGTGTAGGCGAGAGGAAGGTTTTCCACACATCTGGAATTCTCTCTCCATAGTCATCATCTGGCCAAGTAAATATCCTGCGTGGGATCCTTCAGAGAAAGACTCAAAGATCTCTTCCTCTCCTCTTTATCATGGYTTCCCTGTAATTTGTGTGGTTTTGATGTAAGGGAAAAGGGGACAGTGTTTTGTGTCTGGAGTGCCTTTCAGGTGCCACGCTGAAGTCTGCTGACCTAATTATTTTTGTACTACACAGTTTGATCAGTTMTTGTTGAAGTTCTAATCAATAGTTACTGAAGAAAGAGGACTTTAACAAGAAAGGTTGCTGTTAACTGCTGTTAACAGTCTGAACCTTCACTAAGTTCTGCATGGCCATCRCAGCAATRTCTCTCATATCTGGCTCCCTGGAAATGTCTGGAGAGTGACAGCTGGTCTGGTGTCATACCCCACTTCTGCTGGCATAGACCTGTCCTGTGTTGAGTCCTGTGGCTGAAGTCACTGCATGTTTGTGCAGTCTGTGCTGTTTAGATTCTTTTTCTAAACCCCACCTTCTGTGTATATTTGTTTTTAATAGGAATACAATGAGAATAAAGTYTTATTCTCCTAATGTTTTTCAGACTGTTTGGTGAATTATTTGGGGTTCAGCTTCTGGCCTAGGGACGTCTTGGTTGTTTTCCCTTTTGTGATTTAGTGACAAGGTGAGTTCATGTTGCCAGAAGCATAGCTGCAACACAGGGAATGAATGGAGTGAGACAGTGAGACAGACTAAGAGTTTTGTTTTGCAGACAGGCCAGACTTATTTTTGGTGGCTTTGGCTTGGTCRTGTTTCAGAAACCTCATTCCATAAGGGTTTTTCCTGCCTTCAAAACCTCAGTTGTTTTAACAATAACAATAACAAATTATAAATGTCTCCATCTGTAAGAGAAGTAACTCGATCAAATTGAAAGGCTCATGTTACCCAAAGCATAGGGAACAGTGTGCTTGAGTGCTCTGCAAACATTGTGCAGAAACATTGCTCTTAGGCCCTGTGGAGGTTTCTGGACAGCAGAGTACCTGTGGGTACAGAATTTCACAAAACAGCTGTCTTTTCAAGTAATGCTAAARGTAGGATTTATTCTAGGCTGGCTTTTAGATTGCTGGTTTTGGTTGTCTTGCAGGTGGATAGGTAGCTTAAATATAAACCTAAAMTGTCACCTGCCATGGCAGAAAGGCTGAACAGTTGACAGTACCACCATTTAGAGTTTGCTTCCAAAACCAGTCCACAACTAATTCTATAGTTCTATAGTTTCTTTCTTGCATATTGTTGTCTGGCTAGTCCCTATATGAACCAGTGTTATATGGTATAAAGTGACTTAAGCCTTCACCAACTTTTTCTCCTGCTTCACATTAGCTTGCACTGAAACCCCATTTGTATATGGGGMAGAAAGAGACACCCACCCCCACCGCTGATTTGCAGCATGTGACTCACATRCCTTAATTAACAGAACCCTTCCAGTGGCTTTACAAACAAAGGCATTCTGGCTTAAAACCTATCAATWTGATATTTCTTTAAAATTAAAAAAAATGTTTGATGTTGGCTATGATCATTGCAGAAATGATAGATAAAAGAAAGTAGCTGGAAGGGAAGGAAGAGACACAAGGTATATTTCATAATAGAACACTAAAAAATACAGCAAAAGATGCTTAAATCTGGAGCTCTGTTTTTGTTCTATTTTACTGTCTAATGAATCAAATAAAATGTGTAATTTTATTGAATATATAAAGTAAATGCAGATGTTTTCATTTCAGTAGTGTCACCAGTGTCCACAAGGAGCATGTTATCCTGTTAGATTTATTCCTCTGAACAAAACCAAACAGCTCATGCTGAGTAAGACTGGAGCTTCCGTTCAAACAGCAGTGGTAAAACTGTGGGACTGGAATCTCCTGCACGAAGGGAAAATTTTAACACTAATACACGTAAAGTCTTTGAAAACATAATACACTGAGCTCTTTGTACTCCAGAAATACGCAATGATTGTTTTTATTTATTTTTTTTTACTTTGAGAAATTTGGTGTGTTGCATTTGCAACGACACTAAAAGATTTTATATTTACTCTATATAAAAAGGCACTAAAACATTCTCTAGAGAAAGTTTTTACTTGTGATTCTATTTAGATGGGGTTGGTTTTTGGTTTTTAACTCGATTAGAGTCCTCAAAGCTGGAGACATCTGTCAAAAAGGGAGTGKGTTCCTTACTTGTAGGGAAGACTGAGATGATTGAATCTGGAGCTTCACTACATAAATTCTCCCCACTATCATTTATGGGCCAGACTTTCATTCTGTGGGAAGATATTTACCCAGAGCATGTTTGCAGTGGCTGAGTTCTTTCTGTGATGTATCCTGGCCATAGGCCTGACACTGAGGAGTGGCTCTCTGATTAGTCTAATGGCATGCCAGTTCTGTAAAGGAGAAAYGAGAGTTCTCCTTCTTTGAGAGTACCCACCTGGGGAAAGCACTGGCAGAGAAATCTGAGACAGCCTAGCACGAGTTTAAATCTTATTGAAAATGTAGTGTTTTATATTTAAGTAAATTGAGCACTATGTGTTAAAGGAATTTACCTGTAAAAGAAGCTTCATGGTCCTGAGCCTCTCTGATGACCAAGTGAAGACATCCAGTATAATCCATTATTTGTAACTTTTGCTTCCTCCTCCTCCTCCTGTGATTATTTTTTAGAGTGTGTGTGTGTGAAAGTCTGTGGCAGTTAAACTGTTTGAAACATTACAGTAAGTGAGGTCATTGGGGCAGGAATAGAGGTRAGGGGATTGTTCAGACAGTCTTTTTCCATTCCTGTCAACAATTTTAGTTTGGTTCCTAGRTTGTGGGCATTGATGTAATCTTCATTTATATCATCATAAACTAGTTTTCATTCAGAGGCAAAACTGAGAATCAGCCCTTCCAAGACTGCTGTGATCCCAGAGTGGCTAAATACTGCTGTGTCTGATGCAGTAATGAAAACTGGATGTATTTATCTTGTATTATTGACCAAATCAGTGCTTTGTTYATATACATTGATACATAATATTTGCAGTAAAACACTTTTCACACAGAAGAATGCCAGTAAGTCTCCCCCAAAAATATAAATTCCCTCATTGAGGCAAGAAGTTCTACAATAGTCAGACAAATTAAAATAATCCTGTAACAAGACAAATAACCCTGCAAGGTATCTGAGTGTCTTGAAAGACTTTGCAAGCTCTTCTCCTCYTGGTCCTGATGGAGCCTGAGTGAGGAGCTGGCACAGTGGGGCAAGAAAACACAGCCATGTCCCCCAGTGGCCATGAGCAGATAGAAGGGTTGAGATATTGAGATGTGTGTGGGTGGCTCAGGACTCATGGGAAGCTGTTGCAAAGGTGTCAGAGGTTCTCTTATTCCCATTCCTTTCATAATCCTTGACCCCATTTACAGCAGAGTGTGCCAAAACTGCTGGCAGGATTTTTGTGAACATTTCTTTTGTGTACTTTGTACAGTGTTCCATGAAAATTAACTCTCATAGATATTTGCATTAGTTGTGTAAAGGGCAYTGCCCTAAATTTCTAGGTGATAATCAAAACACAGAAAAATTAAAGTCAAAGCTCTTTGGTAAMTTGAAATATCTGATCTGAAAAGCTTTTAAAATCTGAATGTTAAAAGCCCACTGTATGACAYGTTCAAAGCATGCCTCTCTCTCCACAACTTCATTTGCAGCTCTGCATGTTGAGAATTTTTAAGCCAGATTGATGGGTGTCCTRTGAGTGTCTGGAATTAGCACTTTAGAAATGTCTGTCTTTCATGAATGTCCCACATCCCATGGGGGCTCTGTCAGAGATGAGCACATCATTTTCTTTTCCAGCACCAGTACTCAGTTGCACAAAGGAAGATCACTCAACCTCAGCGTGATTTTCCCTGAAGCTGCATCTTCTGACTCCTCATCATTCTTATTCCAGGGAACAAGTGGAATCACTAGGTATGGCTGTGAAAGGTTCACTGTATGTAGTGCAGATAAAATCTTTGGGCAGATATGAGCTTTGCAGTTAAGTGGTCTTCTCTGAATGCATAGATTATGACTGGTACAAAGGCTTGTATTCTGCCTGGATTTCAGGGTGATTGTGCATTCCTTTTACCCCTGTGACTGTAATCCCATTGTGGCAGAYCACGTATCTTGCTGGAAAGCACTGAGATTTTTAAAAAGGAGTAGTTTTCTTTTTCTTGTTAAATCAGGAGGAAAGGCTCCTCCCACTTGTTAGGAATTATAGAATGGATTTTGAGTCAATCTGAACTGCAAAAACATGCAGGTCAAGGAAGAACTCAATAATGAAGATGTAGCTTGTCTTTTGGTAACTGAGGAAAGATGCTGGTTATAGAGAGATGCTGGCTAATTTACCAGCTACATGGCATGGCTTCTTGCCTTACAGTATCACAYAAAACTTGTCCCTGTTTAGAATCTAGAAAATGCTGTAGTTAAGTGAAGAATATCAAAGGGCATTTATCTTACTGAACCAGCAGCAGTATGAAAAAATAGAATTAAGTGATAGCAGACCAGGAGGCAGAAAATTTACAGGTATGCAAACAGAATCTGAACAAGAGCTCCAGGTTTATTGTAGAGATAAGGTGTATTAAAAAATGTGTCCTAAAGATGTGCTTCTTGCAATTTAATTCCTTTAAGTTCTTTTGGTAGTGTGATGAACAAAACATCAGTGTTTTGATRTTTAGAGACATATAGTCCCTTGTTTTCAGGTATTTTTGTACAAGAAGTCTCATTCTAAGTTTAGCCTAGGTCTACATGTAAGGTGATTTGATACTGATCAGTAGCACTTCTTCYACTGCTGGCTTTTGCCCAAATCAAACATTTCTTACTTGACAGGTTGCACAAGAAAAAGAWGATGACTCTCTCCTTCACTGGTAAACAGAAACCTCGTTTCTTTCACTCAACATGGACTTCACTTCCCCTGTTTTTCTTGCAGTATTTAAGGGATTGATAATGTTGTGCCCTTTGCCCCCTACATCCCAAGATTCCTTCTGTGGTCAGGTCTTTCCTGCCTTCTTTTGGAAAACAGGACTGTGATTTCATCATATTGTGTAATGAAGTTTAAACTAGTGCAGGAAGAGATTGTACAAAATAATATTTTTTTTTATTTCTGWAATAAGTTTCATAATCTGAGAGTAAAAGGAAATAGAAGTTATTGATTTAAAAAATTGAGAAACAATCTACATAGTTTTTATTTAAAAGTTAAGTATTTTTAAAACTAATAGTTTGATATATAGATTTGCTGCCTCTAGCATTATTTTTTTTTTTCAAATGGATTTTTGTAATCTTGTGGAATARTTCAAAGTATGTAGTGAAAAAGATCTATGTTTGCATACTTCATCTGGGTAGATGTTTTYTGTTTGGTTGGTTGGGGTTTKTTTGTTTGCTTGTTTCCCATAAAAGGAAGGCCTTTGTATTGTAGTGAACAATAAATTGCTTTTGCCCAATTCTCTTAGAAACAGTGGCCAACACTTTCTTAAGTTGTCTGACAGGGCCCACTATAAAGTCCAGCAATCTGCTCTTAGGAAAGGGTGAACAATTGAAAAAATTATTTTGAGTTCCCTTTATGTCAGTGCATACCAAGTCAGCCTGCTTGTTAAATGCAGCCTAAAACATACTTCCAAAAAGGAAAAATTCTTTTCTTTTTCAGGAATCCATTATAGCTGTAATTGTACAAATACATTTTCCTTATTTTAGGAAAATATTATAGTTGGCAGATATCTGTCCCTTATAAAAAAAAAGTAATTTGCACTAGTCAAGGTCTCCTGGTGGTTGTGCTGGTAAGGACAGTGGTGATCTGACAAAAAAAAWTTATTTCTGGTTGTAACAAATGATCCCTGAGGTCTGTAAAAGTAACTGTCCCTATGGTGTTTTGGAAGAAMTTGTCCATGATATCTACTTTAAGGTGATAAAACTATTAATTGCATATGAATTTTATTTATTTCCATTCTCGTGTTGCTATCCTCTTCCCTTGTGGGGGAGWTGTCTCCCCCTTATTTGTTATGCACCTTTACAACAACAGAAGTGAAAAGCAGCTAGTACCACAACTTCATCTAAAACCARCTACATACCTATTACTTTCCTTCAGCTTCTCCAAATTCAGTTAAATTCCAGGTAATTCTCCTCCACTGGCTTTCYTTCCTGGTGGAGTGCTTAGTAAAAATTTGTTTAAATCACGGTGTAGGACAGAAAGGTCTAATTCCAGGAATGGGTCAGCCAAAGGTATGCYAGGTAAGCTGCAGCAAGTTGCCTTTATTGCACTAAAGGTAATCCCATCTGTGACTAARCCAGAGCTTGGGCATTGAACTGCGCATGAATGAGTGTGACTTTTGGTGTCGTGAGCTTCTAAAGTTCATTTTACTCAGTATTTCTGATTGTTGTTGTCATCAAACAATTAAGCCAAGCATGTCTAATACACACAAAGACTACACATGGAAATAGAACTAGAAAGGAARTGCTGAACTCAAAGGAACTAGGCAGGGAAAGGCAGGCAGCCCCTGTGTTTTGCTCTCCCAAAGAGAGTATCCTGGCAGCAAATCATCTTTTGATTGCMTTTCTAGAAGTAGGCTTTGTGCCTATTGATTGTACTGTGTTGTGTACACAGACTGTGTTGAGATCAGGGCTGCTCCCTAAGGGATGGGAAGATGGAAGTCAAGGGTGATCCCTGGAGCAGCAGGATAAGGGCCTCACCAGTCCCAGCCCACCCTACAGTACCCACAATAGCCAAGCAGGACAGATCTGTAGGTGGTGACCAAGTGATRCCAAGAGTTGGGATCACCATACATTRTCATGGCCATAGACAGAGTGAAGRCTAAGGCAGGAAGTCAATCCATAGGTCAGGGTTAGGATTAGGTCCAATAATCACCCAGCAGGAATGCAGCAATAAAGCTAGGCTTAGGAAAGCTGTCTGTGGGTCAGAGCCTAAATTTAGGATCTTCAGTGGCCAGCCATGGCTGTGGAGAACAGCACTTCTCTATAGTGGCCCAGGCAAGGAGTGAAGGCCCAGGGCTGAGCTTGAGCAGATCTCCTGGGTTCAGGGGTGTGGAGTGGCCTCAGATGAGGTTGGTCACAGCTATTTATGGTGTGTTAGTGCACTCAGGGTCTGRCAGACCAGGGCTGTCTTGCAATGCGCCCCAAAATGTTTAAAGGAAATAGATACACATTTTTCCTTTGTTATCCCACATGCCCCTTCCTCCATAATGGATACACAAGTATATGGAAACAGCACAGGTAAGACATTCTTCTAATGTACTGAATTCTTAACAAAGGCCCTCCTTCCCACAAGCTACACTTCAGAGAGCTTTGTGGTGCATTTTTATTGAAGTTTCCTTTCTGCATGCTGCTAACATACTCCTTGAACATCACAAGTATGAAAAAACAGATATAGATAAGATGTTTAATTATGAATTGAAGATGACTTATGAAAGCAAATTTCCACAGTGTGCAGAGCACCAGCTGAGCAAAGGCCAAACTTCTTGTTTACTTTGGATGTTTCTTGTTTCTTAAGAGCCCCTTAAAATTCACAAGAGAGGTGTGTGTGCAGAGGAAAAACTAGAATTCCTGTCATCTTAGAGTGAGCTGGTGTAAGGAAAGAGAAAGAGCCTGGATTCCTRTATCTGAAGATATCCTGGCAGGAATGAAGAGGAGAGTGTTCTMTGCCATAAAGCTAAGACACTAAATGTGATCCTGAGCTGCTGCAGCAGCAATGTGTTACAGAGGGGATGAGAGGAACTCCTGTTTCTCATGGTAAAATGCTGGAAGTTGAGTTGTGTTCAGCTGAAGTGGAAAGACCTGGGCTCACTAATGGATAAGTTCTCTCCAGGAGTCAGTTCCAAACCTTCTGTTAACAGGTTCACAYTTCYGTAGATGTGAGCTAAGCAGTTTTATGGATTATTTTTTGTTCTTAAAATTTTAGCTTCGTAAGAAATCCTMYGTGACAYATTCTYATCTTTTTGCTGTCTGACCTGCTTATCATTTGTGTAGTCAAAGCTGTACAATGAGTTTAAAATCACCTTGATGTTTAACTGATACATGCATGCTTCAACTTACATCCTGCATTCAGGATGCTGTAAAGTCAYGAGCCTGATAAAAACCTGTGAGTAAGCACTCATAATAGAGCTGGTATAAAAAAAGCAGTGTGGAGTTGGAAAAAGATGGCAGGAAGAAGTACTGAGCAGCTCTTGGGGAAGAGGAAAAAATCTTACCAATTTGTCAGGAGTCAGGTTTCCAATTCAATGAGGTATTTCAGTGCATATTTTGTATGGTAGTTTATGTCCTTGAAATTAATGGAGCACCTACACAAATGTCTGGTTTTTTTACCTGAATGAAAGTCAGAATGGTCTCTTTTCCATGCTGATAAGTGTTAAAGCACAATTATTCATCTTTTTTCATCTGTTCAGTTTTGCTAGTTTATTGCTTCAAGTGGGGTGACTACAGTTGGATCAATACCTGACTGGCAATGAGTTGTGTTCACGTCATGTTCATTTTTTTCCAACTTCTCATTTTTTTCTCCCTTCTATTGTGAAATGCTCAAAGCATAGTTGTCAAAAGCAGGGATTCATGCTGAGAACATGGATTGCCAATCAAGACATTCTCTTTAATATATTGTAAGATTGCCATTCATCCTCTGAACAGGAAATCTTACAGAAATTTACTCTGTTCCTTTCTTAACCATGGTTTCCAAGGCTCCTGTGATATTTGTTGTATSTTGTTTGTAGGGGCAGCACAAAACAGCTATCTTCTCTCACCTTGGGTACCTTAAAAATGGTGCCAGCTGTCCCAATACAGAGTTCTGCAAGGAGACAGAAAGTGTCTGTGCAGAAATGGTGCTGTAATTAGCCTGCTCTCCTGCACTATCACCAATGAGTAACTGTCTGAAAATCCTTCCYTGGAAAATACTGTTCTGCTGACATCAAAAGACCCACACTATATGGGTAGCACTCATGGTGATTTCACTCCTCCTGATTTGACACTAGTGGTTTCCAGACTCCCCTCAACTTAAAGGAAAAGTAATGGAAAAAGCCTGTGCTGAAAACACTTCATATGTAGGACAATCTCCCTGATTCTGTGAGGTCTGTGTGATGTGAGGGGTGTGCAGAGGCACTGACAATGCATGGTTTAATGCTTGCTTGTGCCTGTTTTACTGCCTTTTACCTTGAGATGAGCTGACTGGGTGCTTCTTCTCCAGAAACAAGCCCTTCTCCCAGTGATGTCTCGTTTCTCATCCTACTCTCTTTTCCTGGTGTTTTAACCTATGCAGCATTCTTTTTTCCTGATGGCTCTGGGCATCTGGCCCTGCATTTCAGGTGGCCTKAACAGAGTTAAAGTAAGCTGTGTGTTGCAGAGCAAACAGTTTCAGTTTGGTGAATAGCTTCTGTAAAGGAAAGTCAAATACTTAATGCTCCCACATTTGTTCTCATGGAGAGTAAAAGTTTTTGCTTGAAGTGTTATGATAAAACTCTTGAAATTAGAAAATTTGCTTCATTCTGAAAAACACATATAAAGGACAAGTTGTCAAAAAAATTGGAAACCTTTACACTGGCCTGCTTTTAATCTCTATTTCTTGCATTAAAAATGCTGCCTAAAAAATTCTGAGGGGTATTCTGAAAGCATAGTCTCCCATCTTATATACCACAGAGATTCCAATTCCTTGCAAATAGAATAATTGTAGCAGGGAATTGTAGAGGATCCCTCTTCAAATGGCCTTTGGTTTTTCTTCCTTATTCARCATTTAGAGTTGAGTGACTGCTATTTTTTTGAGCTTCTTGAACAGATTTGCATGTTTAAGAAAAAGTTATTTATAGGTAAATGCTGTTTTCTGCTTAGTAAGTTCTTTCTCCTCCCCTGTTAACTGTTGTTTCAGTTTCATCTAAAATAAGCTGKCTCTCTTCCAGTAACACTGCTGCACTGTGAAGTGGGTACATGTAGATGTATTTTAGCCAGAAGCCTCAGAATACACAAATATGTTTTGTTTTACATGGGTTCAGTGCATGTTGTTTGCATCTGATTGAAGGTCTAGAATCTTATAATTGTGTTAGTTAAAACCTTCCTTTTGACTCCMTATCAACGATTTGGAAATATTGGTCAAGTGTTGCTTGCTATTGCAGAGTTCACTAACTCACTTTGGGATTTTCTCTTAGTAAAAACTCTTTCCATGATATGAAGCAATCAATTTTGTAGCTTTCTAGCTCTCATCATAATGTTTTTCCTTGTGACTGCAACCTTTTAAACTGTCATTCACTGAAGTTGAAYGGGAGTCATGAAATATAGTAAATCCCAGATGTACACATTGCTGACTGCTTTGTGTTGAAGCATTGCCCTCCAGATTTGCACCAGTGGTGTTACATGCAAGGATGAAAACTCTGAAAAGCCCTGTTCTTGGTGCACATGATTGATGGGCACACTAGAGTTAGACAGCACATAACCCCYATGCATGTGCTCTTCAGGGAGTAAAGAATATCAGTTTGGGATAATTTTTTTTACTGTGGTGTTATGGGATTAGCTGACATTTGGAATGGATAAYATTGTTTTCTGTTGTATGGTTTCTGTGTAAATAAATGCCTGTAACAAGGTAGGTCTCTGTGCCTTATGAAAGGAGGTGAACCTGTGAGCCATGTGTTTTAAAGAATTTCTTTTCCTTGAAATCTAAAGGATTACTTCTTGGTGTGGCACTTATGCTGGGTGAAAAGTGATGCTCCCTTCTTTTGCTACGGTTTGTGAAGAAATTGGAATCTGCAAAAAGAGTACCTAGCATATTTACAAATTGTATTTCTCAACAGCATAGCCTAAAGGAATGCCAATTTAATTGCAAAAGATGTCTAGTTCAGAATGATAAACTGCAAAAGTCTGGCTTAAAATGGTAGATAGCTTCTTGCAGAATAAAACTCTGATTTATTTTCGACATTTCATTTTTTTGTCTTCATGCATAGAGAAACTGGTTTTTGCTGTACCAAATGTTATCACACTGAACAAAACTTGTTCATACCATAGGTTTTCTATGGTGTCTGAATTCCAGATGATGATGTATGGGACGGTGTATTCAAGTGTGGTAACCTGAGTTTTTTCTTCTCTTGGCACTTGAATCCATCTGATCATCCCTTAAATGATGATCAGCTGGATTATCAAAATAATGCTATCTGTTTGATAGTACAAATGGWGTATTTTGCTTTCTTATCTCTTCACATTAAAAAAGGTAACTTYAGTTTTAAGGTTGCTTTAACCACATAGGCTGATAGTCCTTATTAGGCTGAAAACAGAACCAACCATTTTGAAAAGGAAACCACACCTTTAATAATTAATTTCAATAGAAGTGTAGGAACATGAAGATGTGTTCTGCAGTCTCAGTAGAGGGTGAGGAGCACTTAAGTGCTCAAATAGCTGCTTTGTAATTGCAGCTGTTAAATCTGTGCACCCTTTACCTGAGCTATGTATCATGCCTTGCCCACACACCAGTGCTCTTCATTTTGCTTGCAAGTACTTCAGTGTCCTCTCAGCACAGGCACAGGTGAACAGTAGTTCAAGTCTGTCTTGAATTTTCTCTGGTTGAGCATTCATGGGCAAAACTGATACAATTTGAATCCCCTCCATCTGTTAACTTGGTGCCTCTGCCCTGACRGGTTTGATTGATTACAGGACTGTGCTCTGGTCAGGTGAGTGGCAATTGAGCTGACAAAGCAGTGGTTTACTCCTGCTGGCAGGGAGGTTTATTAGTCAGAACCATAATGAGCTCCAGTGGTGAAAAAGGATGGCAGTAAACAGCAATTTTTTGTGCTGTTTAGAGCTATCTCAATGCTCAGTCCACATGTAAAAGAAAATAGGTTGTTTGTCTTAAAGTCACATTTCAGATCACTTTTATTGTTAGGGTGCTTTTCAGCTTCACTATGGGCAGAAGTTGATCACCTTTGCTTTTTTTCCTGAGGCATTGCAAGTTACTTGCATAAAAACATTTTATTTTTATGCAAGTAGTGCATGCAAAGGCCTTATTTTTTAATGTGGTGGCACTATTTTATGTTTCTGACAGTAATGTGTATTCTGTCAGTTTGCAGTCATGTTGGACACTGGTGTAGCAATTCACACTTGAAAGACAAAAAAGGGAAATATCAGTATTAGTGACTGAAAAGAGGAATCTCTGAGCTGAACTTCATTAGCATGTATTCTGGTTATCATTACTTATTTCCAGACTAAAAATGAATGTCAGGGGCTGATGAAATCCCTGTAAACTCACTTCTCTAAGATCTGAACCTGTACAGGCACTCTATTTGCCTAGGATGACCAGAAGAGGCCTTGACTTTAACATTGCAAAATATGAGTGCAAGTGTTCTTATTTCCTTGCCATGCTAGCTGCAACAGAAGAACTGAGGAGAATCCCTAGGCAAGCTAAGTGTTGGGTATTTTYATGGAGTGTTCCCTCTGTGCACAAGAAAATCAGAAAGGATCAGAATGTTCAGACTGAACCTGCATGTTTTTCAGAGCTGTTTCCAGYAGCTGGAATGAAACAATAATGTTCAATTCAGTTTGTCTTGGTATGATTCTGATTTGTGAGGATGTACGAAAAATAAAGGGTCAAATGTAATTGTATTACAGCTCCTGAAGTTAAGTATGCAGGGGATTAGTTTCCCTTCAGACAGGGAGGAACTGAGCCATTCTCTCTGGGAGCTCTAATTAAAGCAGCCAGTAATAGAATCTGCGCTGCTTCTTCACTGAGACAGCCAAGTTGTGCTGTTGGTCAAGGCAGCAGAGTAACTTTGTCAGAGTTACTCACAGAGTGTGGTCAGGTGCCATTCAGAGAGGATTTTCTCACCTGCCTGGCAGGTTTGAGGATGTGTGTTCACAGATGAGGTAGTTGGTGTTTTAAGTCTAGTGATTTACAGGCTGGTAAGGAGTTGTACTCTGAAATATGAATGAACATCACCTCGCTTTTCGCTTCTTGAGGAGCCAGTTATTGATCTTACATCCCTTGGACTAAAAGGGGGAAGAATACCCTCAAAAATCCGAAAAAGCAGCCTTGTAAATGCCGTTTCTGAAGAGGGAAGGAGAGAAAACAGACAGATGCACTTCGCTGACCCTTCATTCTCTTCCCCCACGCTCTCCTCCCACAACAGCTTAGATCATTAAGCTCCTGTATAATTAAAACTTGGTCCAAGTCACACTAATTCTGTTTACTGGCCACAGTGGAGGATATAAATACCTAATCACTTCCTTACACAGAGGCTGCTTCCTGCTGGTGGTTTGCAGTTGTGAAGGACTTGGTCCCTCAGCAAGTTCCTTGCACAGCTGCTTGCCCTGTGTGAAGGAGCCTTACTCCAAAGTGCTCCCCTGCCACAGCACATTTTTTTCCACAGATTCCTCCTCCTGTTTTTTCAAAGGGAGTAAAGTCTCTTTSTATAAACAAACACCATAGAAAGGCTATTGTCAATACACATAATAACTGGAATTAAATTTACAGAATGAAATTAAAAAGGGAAGAAGAGACTGTCTTTTGAGGTTTTCTGAAGGGGCTGATGTTCTAATGGTCAGTTGAAACCCTAGCACAGAAGTCCTTACAGATTAAAAGCATATATCCACTGAAGTCATAGCAATAGTTAATTGACAACATCATAATTAATATAAACCATTCTCAACATGGAATTCAAAATGTCCATCAGTCACCCTCAGAGCATGCAGAAGTTAAATGAAGTGCTGCCTGCAGTAGTATTTCRTGGGCAGGTTAGATCCATCCAACACCCTTCTCTCTCTGTAGGAAGGAATTAATGCCKGAGGGGAAAGCAGGGAAGAGGGAGAACCTTCCTAATTCACATCACCATGTTCTTGTGAAGCTGTCATAAGTGGCAGCTTGAAATAAGTACTCTTGAGCTCCAGTAGGGTAGGCACAGCTCTGACTCACTGAGGAGGGAGAGATGTACTGACAGGCATACATCCTGCTTGGACACTGCATGTGGAAGAACTCTCAAAATTAGATGGAGGGTTTCCTCGAGGCACTGAGAACCCAGACCTGTAATTCTTCATGGCCTTGGGCTCAGCAACTCCAAGAAGTTACTGCATGAGCTACTGCTTCTTCTGTGAAAGGAGAAAAGGCAGAAGCACAAATCAAGTGAAACTAAATGACTGCACTGCAATCACAGCCCTTTGACTTCACTAGCAGTTTCAGAAATACCCCCTGTTCTGCTGAGGGTTTAGAGCAAATTATTTCTTTCTTTTCTCTCTCCTTATTTATGAAAGCTGAATGCTGCTGTGATCAAATCAGTTTGGACTGTATTTTGCTTGTGTTTTATCTATGCAACTACACAAAGTACCTAATGGTGAAAAGTACTAGATGAAGACCTTTAAAGCTCTTAAATAAAATAATTTCCAAGTGGTAGTGACTAATCTAGTGCTTAAGCTGTAATCAAAGACTGACACAAAATACATCAGTCCTGTCAGGATGGACAGGGCTTGCTGTGCTTTGGTGTTTGAAGTGAGTCTATTTTAGTGCTTTTTAAAGCCATGTTGGGGGAGAGGGTAATGGTTACACACTTAGTCTGTGGCCTTTAATGTGTACTGATGTACTCCCACTGAATCTTTTTGTAAAGTAGTTTTAGTTACATGGATTATTAGCATAAAAGGAACTTTAAAGTAGTAGCCACATTAATAACACCTTGAAATTTATAAAAGAAAGTATCTGGGATACAGGCTAAAGATAGATTTATTTGAACCAAACCTGTGTGAAGTAGAAGCAATTAAATGGATATGAATTTAAAACATATATCTGCTTTGGCTTTACTTATATTCTGCATCAGATTTATACTATACAAATCCCTATGCATTTAATGTCTGGCTAATGTTGCTTTGCTGYAGAATTAATGGTTCCAATAATTTTATTTGAATGCAGACCACTTAGTGAGCATTTCAATTCATTTATCTTATTCTTCTGTATTCTATGCATGTTGCCCTGCATACTCCTTTATTACCTTTTATTTGCTATAATGCCGATCATGATTTTTCTTCCCACCTTGTTGGAGAGGAAGTGCAGTGGATTGCTTTGTGTGTGGCTTTTCCCATTTATTTTTAATTACTGCATGCAGTTTTATGGAAGAAACAAACCAAAGAATTGCGGATGAGGTTTGTGTCAGATATTTATTTAACAGGCTGAATGTGAGACTTTGTCTTCTACACAACCAGCACTTCTTCCTCCCTGGCCCCCTCCTTCCTCTCCCCAGGAGATACCCATGGCAGTCAGAAAGGAAGGGTGATCTATTCCAGCTGTCAGCCACAAGCTGTTTTTTTTTTTTAAATAAGGCTGCTGATGGTGTGAGTATCATTTCACCTGCCTCAGCTTCAGTTTCAACCAGCCTTCTCTCATCTTTGGTCTTCTCCAAATACTGAATCACTGGGTATAGCAGTAATCTCTGTCAGCAAAGAGCTGTGTGTCATCTGAGTGTTGATAGGTGTTATCTGGCCAGTTTATCTCAGTGTTTAGCATTGGAAAATGCATGTTTGCAATGGATCTAAGGCAGAGATTCAATTCATTAGCATAAGACAGAGTTTAAGCCCTTCTAGTATGCTTCCACAGGACCCTGTTGGATGGGAAAACAAGTTCTGCTTAGTAGAGTATGATGATGCAGAGTAGGCCAGAAGACAGAAATTTTGCCTTGTTTGCTATCCAGCATGGTGAGAARTTACCACTAAATTACCTATTTATTTTAATATTTTCTTTTTTTAATATATAATTTAAAATTGCTTCTAKATTGCATAYTAAAATTYCCAGAACTTCATATTTAAAAAATCTGCCTTTTTGAAGCCTTTTTAATTCAGCCTTAGGCATGGTGTCWCCACTGTTATCTCCATAATTAACCATTGCATAACAGCTGTCTTTGTAATGACAGTCATTATTTTTCTTGGTGTTTTTCCTTCTCATTTCACAACTTTCACATTCTATATTTAGTTGTCTTATTGTCCTGTTTAGGGGAAATAGGAGACAGAATAGTTGTATATGAATAACAAGATTTTTCAAACTGTATGCAAAGAATCAGAAAGGAAGAGAAAGAAATGATTTCTTGAGTATTTAAAAAAATTATGCTTTCATRATTTTAAAGATAGCATGCAAAACCTTAAAAAGAGAAATAAATGATATTTCTGAGGCCTTAAAAGTATAAGAGTTCAGTATAAAATTCAGAGACTCAAAGAGAGATTTCTAAAGAAGATATGGAAACTTTGTGGGCTTAAAATGAAACTAAAATCCTTCTCTCTTTTATTTARCTTCTCTGATAATTTGGAGTACCTTGCATGTGTAATACAGGTTGGAAATGAGGACATGCTTGTAGAGCTAGTTTTTAAAAAGCTGATTTCATTTTAATTGTATTTCTCAGCCAAATAAGAAATTTCCTCTGAAGATGAAAGAGTGAACTCTAGCCTGGAGTCTCAGCACTGTGAACTGTCTGGCACGTTTCTTTGGGTATTTTACTTATTGCTTGTGTAATTATCTGGGCTTTATAWGCTGCATATACAGAGGTCACTGTAACTTCTGAATTTGCAARCTGCACAGGTACTCCAGTTGGGCTRATTATCCAGTTGTCAGGGTGCCACTATCCAAATGGATCAAGCTAGCATGGTTATGATATGATGCAAAGCCCAAGGCAGGCTTTGCAATATTCTTTGCTCATCCTCCTTSCCAAGGCTGGATGATTTACTCTGCAGGTCACCCTATTGCTCTTGGCTAACTTTCAAACTCAGTATTATCTAATCTACAGATCACTGCTGTTCCAGCGGTTCAACTCAAACAAACAAACAAACAACAAATAATTCAAATGAGCAAGAGAAAAAAAGTGCCCAATTGAATGAATAATTGAAGATGGAGTTTGGTCCAGAGAGAGAGGTATTTCAATCTGGGGAATAAAGAGCAGAAGAAGTAATGGCAGCTGCATAAATAATTGATAAAATCTCGGCACCYGTTCTTTTGTTGCTGAGACTGAGGGAAATAAGGATGCAGTGCTTCCTCCCTCACTCTTCATATGGACTGCAGTGATTWATCCTTTAGGCAGCTACCTGCATAACTGTGACATGAGAGGAGAAATCCCTGAAGGTGACWGCAATGGAAAGACAGGGCTTGTCTTTGCATTGGATGACAAGTGATGTTCACTGCTTCTGTTGCAGAGTGTGTATTTTCACTGCATTTCTTTAGGAAGGTTGATTTCTAACTTTCACATTAGAATTAATAGCTATTGTTCAATCAAATTCTAAGTGTTGTCTCTGCTGCTCTTTTTTGGGAAGACAGAAATGATTGATCATGTGAGGTCAGCAGTCACCACCATATTGCAGTTAYTACTGTCCATATTTCTGTTGCAAGATCTTCCTTAAGAGGAGTGACAGAGTAATACTAAGAAATTGTTTCTGCTCAATGTATCTGAGACTGACAGTGCAGGTATGAGCTAATAAACAGGGGGTTTGAGCTGCTGCTTAAATCATGCAGTTATACATTCAAAAGCTATTGCTGTCAGTATGATTATGGGTTATTCCCTTATTTCTGAAAATGGAAGTAACTTTGACTCCCTTATGTCTGGTCTTTTAAAGAAGAGTTATGAAGAAGTAAATCCTGGTATTTTTTAGCGGTGTCCACATGCACTAAGACAGTCTTTTTTGTTGTTTCCTTAGGCTGGAAAATTTGCTATTCAAACTCCCTAAGACACAAAGTTAATTTATTTAACAGTCATTTGTAGCCATGTCTAGTGTGTGCCACAATGCAACAAAGTCACCTAAGTCACTTACTACACTTGTCTCGATTCAGGTAGGTAGTGCCATTTTCTCCCACCTGTTATGTACAAGAAGCAATTTTATTTGTCCAGAAAAATATTCTGAAATTCTGATAGACCCTTGTTTTTGCAATGGTGCAACTAAATAAACCTAACAGATGACTGGAAAAAACAGGGGACTAAGAAGTGCAGCACAGTGGCTAATAARTGATGCAACAGCAATATGATTGTTGACTTTCCCATATTTACAAACACCTCTTAATATAGAACACGCTATAGCATTAATTTTGAGCCTCTCTTCACTTTCAATAGTAAACTTTTGAAAGTCAATTTCAAAGGTCAAAAGTAGAGTCAGAGGATGCATGAAGATGCCTTTGATACTATGCAATACCACACTTTTCAGAAAATACATAGGAAAACAGCATCATTGTCAAAAAAAGCATTGGTTTTTAGCTGTAACAGATTAGGTAGAGGAGAGGTCCTCTGGTGTGTACAGTGGTGGTCATGTAACTCTGTCTTGCACCTGAAGAAATGTCCATGAGACTATTGCCATCAAGTTGCTTAAGAAAACCTTTTCAAATCAATCAGTGTGTGAAAGTTAAAACATTTGTCGTTGGGGTAGCCCTGTCTAGTGGTGAAAAAACTGCCTGCAAGATTTAAGGCTTACCACAAGACTGGGTATGTTGGGCTGAGGTATAAGAACTGAGTGTTTCCTGTGTGAGGATTAGATAGCTTAAATCAGCTCATTAACTCACAGTGAACGTCAACTATATAAAATTTCTCTCAGTGATGGAATGATGACAAATGTTTTGAGTTATCATGGCACATGYTTCCAGGGTTGTGTCCCAGCAGGACTCCACTTTGTAGGATGTTAACTTTGCATTTGCAGAGGTTCATACRCTCACTAGAAACTTAAACTTATCATCTTCTTTATTACTGGCTGAAAATACATAATAAAAAAGCCAGTTTTCTTGGCTCTGTGGCTTTCTAAGACAATTCAGTGTGCAGTGAAAGCCATAAACCAGCCATTTTGCAAATTCATCTTGGAGAAGTTAATGTCATAACAATCTCTGTTTGTATGGCTCTATTCATACCTCAGTGATAYATACAATAGGGGGTGTTTAGACTGAAAAAAAAATTCAGTCAGCATCTAAAGTGCTATGTTTCATGGAAAGAAAGGGGAATAAAACCCTTGAGTCAAAGMCTCTTTGTTTATGTAGAAACAATCAGCTTCCAACATGAACACAAGCTGGCACAGCATTTCTTACCCTTCAATACTCTAAAAATTKAGAAGTGGTCAGGAGACCAGAACTGTTTAATTAGGCTTCTTGTATTTATCTGGGGYTGAGGATACTTGAAAGTAAGTAGTTTGACCCAGACTATTGACCAGCACCAGTATTGTGAAACAGCTACCCTTTAACTGTTTTGCTCTGATACCTTGGTGYTCAGGGTGCAATGGCAGGCTGTAAAATGTTCCAGAAGGTCCTCATGATACTGAACAGTTATTGAAATTCTGTGTAGACATATAAGAAGTGATKCTCAAGGGGTATATGGAGGGAACAACTCCTRTCTTGMACACAAGGCATCATTTGTCCTCCCATAYTTCTGAGGAATGGCACATAGACAAGRCCAGGGTGGATGAAGCCCTGAGCAACCTGGTAGGGAAGGGTGTCCCAACCCACAGCAGGGGTTTGGGGCTAGATAATAAATTCCTTCCAACTCAAACCATCCTGTGATTCTATGATTTTGTTGTAGTCACTTGTATTACTGTCATCCCAATGCACAGTAGAGTCCAGAACAGACAGCCCTGGACCACTGCACTAATTCAGAGTATGCCCATGTATATACCTWTATCTGGCACGTTGTGCACTCTTAAAATATTGCTTCCCATCCTGTACTTCTCCTTTTCACTTAATCCTCCACCAAGCCTATCTCCAAAAGAGATAATAAAATGAAAGGAAWAAAGGTCATAGGTATGCAATGAATTCTGTATGAATATTTAGCTCAACAGACTTCAGCTCTTCAGGCTGGAAGGGAGAGAAGCAGATCTCACATGTAATATTTGAAATGTCACAGGTGATGTGAGTGGGGTGAGATTATTTAGTGGCCCTTCTGATGCAGAAATAGGGAATATTCAATGAAATTGGCAGAGGTCAGGTTTGAAATTTCTTGTTAAACAGGTAGAAAAGCCTATCATAGGATGTTATTTTGATATATGTTTTTATATATGTACCAAATTATATTTTGTTACATACGAACATACTATGTTTTTTGTATGTTCAAGGGGAAACTGGAGAAATTTGTGGAAGAGAATGATACCCTCTATTATTAAATATTAGTTATCAGTTGTTCAGGAAGTTTGTCTGAGGTGAGTCATTGGAGAGTGCATGCATGTTACAGGAAAAGGTCACTTCCCACTCATTCTCATTGTACACTTTCTCCCAGCTGTGTTCCTTTYGTCACTGCCAGTGAAGGGCACGTACTGGGACAGGTCCCTGCTTCCCAGTGCAACTGTCCCTGTCTTCAGAGAGACCTCTGCACCTCAGACTTGTCTTATCAGGTGATAAGCTTTCCTAAAGCGGGTGACATTATTAGAGAAGCCAGGTAAGAGGAGTCACCAATAAACCTAGCTGATGATTTGGCACATCTGCTACTGAGCTAGCAGATGTACATGGTATTTTGAGTTAGCTTCCTGCTGGAGAAGTAACAAGTGATGTAATCCACTGTGTTCTGTCCCTTCTAGTCTCTTCTTACCTAGACAGCAGCCTTCAAAGCAAATCATYACAGCAGATGTGTAGATCATTGTTTTATTCTTTCAGTAATCCAAGCAGTACCCACTGTTTTGCRATAGGCAAAGTATGCAAGTGTGCCTCTAGGGTAGATTGTTTCTGCTCTTTCTGCCAACCCCCGATGTATATGAATGTGTATACACACACAAACACACAATTTATGTACCACAAGGTCATAGAACCACCTCTTAAGTCAAAGAGTCTAAATTAAGAACTCATTCTAAAACTTCACATTTTGTCTTTTGCCAAGAAAGTATCTTCAAGTGTTTTAATTCAGCCTGTTTGTCTTGCAGGCATAGCCGGGCTTACTAAGACAGAAAAGCTTCTGGTGAGGTTCTGAGTTAAATTTATGCAACCTGTTGTACAGGGACATCCATATGTGAAGATTGGTCCTCTCCTCAGTACCTTTGTTATGCTCAGTGGTGGATTTGAAATGTCAGACTATGCACTGCCTGTGTGGTGGGTATTTAGGCTCAAAGCTGAGCACRCTGCTGCAAACACTCTTCCCCAGAGGCTGCAGCAGTAGGTGGAGTCTACAGTCCACTGGGCTCAGCAACACAGGGGCARACTAATCTTTTTAGCTTGGCAGTAAAATGTGCCTCAGGATTCATCAGATGGTCAAGGAATTTTTCAGATTGTTATTTCCAGAGAAATATGTTRTATCTGTAAAGGAGATATTTCTCAAATGAACTCTGCAAAGATTCTCACATTTCCAGTAGGGAATGAGATATTGGATAATTCAGTCCCATCATCGAGGGGACACAGTGCTGTATGTAGTGTGTGGGCTGCATGGATTCAAGTTAAATAAATTGCTATTGAAGTTAATTTGGTTTTCACACCTAAGTACCATAAACATATAGAGAGCATTTTATTATTTTTCCCTTTAAAAATGCTTAACTCATTTTCCATTGCCCTTTTGAGCAAGTAGAGAAACCTTGTATCAGAAAAACAAATGCTATTTTTATGAGCTCTGAGTATGAAAAAGGTCTTTTAATTAACAAAACCAAGTTTTGTATTAATCTGAAGAAGTACCTAAATTCCATCACAGGTAAAACAAAGTAATTTGAACCATTTTCTTTAAGTTTATATAGCTTGTYGAATCGTCATTTTCAAACTCAGTAAATAATGCTTTTTGTGATCAATAAATGAAGTAATTGGTGTAGAGATTGCATTTTTGTCCTAATGATCTGTCATAAAATGTGCCAAAGCCTCGAAGCACAAGTTTTTCATTATCAGTAAAATGTCTCAGTAAGAGGCACCAGAGAGCAAAGAGAAGGTTAAAGGATAATTGAGCTAATTCTGCTGGGGTGGCACCACCCTTCAAGAAGAGAGGCATACGATGAGAATTACCTTCTAGTCAACCTGCCAGAGGTTTCCTCTCCCCTCCTTGCTTCCTCACATTCTAGGCAGTTTAAATATATACACATTGCTTCCTTTCTTCCAATTTCCTGCTCCAAATAAAGCATTAAAACCCCCATACCCAACCAAATATGTAATTTTTTAATGAGGAACTTGCTTTCAAGTTCTCTCACAGTTATCCCCATATCTTTGTTTTCTGCATAACACAGTAGTAGTTCTTTAAAACCCAGGGGAGATTTCTTTACTGCCCTTCCCATCCTCTAGCAGTCAGGAAAAGAAAACTTGAACTTCTAAACGTTTTTCCTTTACCCTGCTACCACATGGCTGCAGCTTTTTTTAGCATCAGCCATAATGTTMCCTGAGYCYTTTCATGKRCTGTRTTAAGGCTGGGTCAGTGCTCCTTTRCCCTTTCTTACAGAAAATCTGCCCCACCACTTTCTGTTTAAAACYCTGTACTCTCCAGTTTCTRATGTACAAACCTAGAGTCCTTTGARGTTTAGAGGAAACAGGATRTTTCTGCAGAAATGTCACAGCTAACTTTCTGCATGCTTCTAGGTGTTAGTGCTTCTCACTGAGGAGAGAAAGAAACTGCTTTCCTAGGGATCCTTTTTCTGCAGCTGGTTCCTGAGGCTTGTAAGGCCAACATCTGCAGTCCTGAAATAGCCACGTGGTAGCAAGTGCTGTGGCTGCTGCCTTTGCAGCTGGCCTGTATAAAATAGCCATAATGATTCTCTTTTCCTTACAGCTAATGTGGCATAATACTTAGAAGCTATGATTTCTGTCTTCCTCTGGCATATTGTAAACTTCCAGGTTTTGAGCTGTCTGGAGAAGGTTTTTCTTTGGAAAGATAAGTATAGGCTAGTTCAGCTTCATATAACTGAGGAAAAGATAGTGCTAAATATATATTTGATAGACAAAAAGGACCAGTAATTTGGTTTGTATCTTGATGAAAGAGAATGACTACATGCACTTAAACTGCTGAAATTGAGGTGAGGYTTCTGGAACCTCTGTGGTAAAGCACCAAAACTCAGCATGAAGGTATTMATTCTAAGGGACAGACAGGCTGCTAATGAGCAGATGCAGATGCCTGTCTGGTCTTCATGCCATCCAGTGGAAAACCCAGTGTTTGAAAATTGACCCATTTAATTATATCCTTCTACAGTAATATCCATGTAAATTTGATGTTATCTGCTTGGCCTTTTCATTAAGATAGGTACACATGAAGAGGGAGCAGAAAAGGTTTCGATTAACTTTTTTCCCCCCAGAATTTCAAAACGAGTTTTGAAAATGGCATTAATGTCAGGTGACTTTATGTGCATTTACCCTCTGAAAGAGGTTGTGATGGTTCCTTTATTGATGAGACTTATTGTGACTCTACAAACAGGGGTTTTTCTGGGACTGATAGTCCCCAGTGGCCTTAAGCAGCCTCACCTGGGGTGGCCCATGACCTCAGTTTCAGTTCACCTCCAGGTCTTCTRCTGGAGCTGTACAAGAGTCTGTAACACTCCTGGTCATGGACAGTGCTGTTCCTTTGCACTGATATGTGACCCTGGCCTTGACCTGTCCCCAGGGAGGTGCCTGAAACCCAGAGCCAGGGCTGCCCACCAGCCTGCCCTGCTCCCTGGCTGGGACCATGAGGTGGCCCTGGTGCTCTGGTCCCAAGGCAGCAGCCAGTCCTCAGTGTGCTCCAAAACAGTTCGTGGGTAAGCAACAAAATATTTTGAGCTGATCAACACTCTGATAATGGGAAGTTTGTTGGTAGCAAATCACAACCCACTTCCTCTTGTACAGGTCAAGCTGTTGCTTCATTAGTATTGATGTGTGCATGGTGAATAATGAGCAGTAAAATAAATTTTAAAAAAAGCTTTACAGAAGACAAGTTAATTACATAGTTCAGATTCAGTGTGTTTGCTTATGTACGTGTGTATGAAGATTAGAAAATCTGGAGAGAAGATCATCAGGCTCTGACAAGTAATCATAGCTATTTGGGGCTTAGACTTTTTTAGATTGTAGCTTTGATAGCTGCTCTGTAAATATCACACAGTATTTAGGGTGCAGAGGGCAGGAAAYACTAAACAGGGGGTAATTCCTGCCCTTCTCTGGAATTTCAGCATGGTAGGTTAGAGCACCTATCCTAGGGTTGCCTTTGATTTTCAGGGCCTTCCTTCCAAAAGGATTTGAGAAGTTTGAGATCTAATTTTCTTATATTTCAGAAATTGTTCCTGCAGGTCAGAATCCAGTATTGCATTGACACTGCTTTGTTAAAGCCAYGTTGGTGCCTGGGCCCCTTCATTTCAAAGAAGAACTGAGTGTTGCACTGCAGTCTGGTCTCCATATAAAAGTCAGTCTTTTAAAACTTTGCTGCCTCTGCTCCCAACACTGAATCACAAACAGAATAATCATCATAACAACAACAATAATAATCTGAAAGTTCATTCATGTTGATTCATGACTGCAGGTAGATTTTGGGGCTGGATTTTAGCAGGATGGCCTCAAGATATGATGATACCTTAAGGCTGCAGCTCTGTGTTTATAAACTCATGGTTCAAATKTGTGTGTGTGTGTCTGTGACTACAGCTCTTGCATTGAGAATGGTTCCCTTGCAGCTGCAGAGGTCAGTGTCTGGGCTGGCTTGCAAGGGAGCACAGGGCTTGATTGGACTTTGTAATTGACTTTTCTTAGTAGCATTTTGCCTTGGCATGAGCCTTCTGTAGATCAATTTGGGGTTAATTCTCTGACTGTATACTTTACATATTTCAGCTATCTTGTTCAACTCAAGTAGCCTAACATGACCTTCCCAAATAAAAATGAAACAAAACACTTCAGTGCCACTGAGTTTCACTTAAGGGGGTGATGGTGCCTGCTCACTGGAGGTGCTTGTGGTATATGGCAGGGAGCCAGGCAGGGCACGGCCTCCTGCCTCTGGGAAGGGGCTGAGGCTCAGGCCAACTTCCTTTGTCCTCTCCTGTGTTTGCACTCACTGGAACAAGCACACAAATGTCTCCAAAGCCCAGGATTTGCTGGACACTTGAGCAGCTGGTCCTGTGAAAAGCAGGTGTTTCTATTTGGTGTTACTCCAACMATTGTTATTTTATTCTGTATCCCTGATACTGGTCTTTCTGTCAGTTGTTATCTCTGGCAGTCACTGCTGGAGTTAAAATGCCTGATGGGCTGTAGTTAAAATGATTGTAATTGTAGTGTGTAGGTAGTTTCTCTCCTCCCCAGTCTTGCTGTATATACTAGAAGATAATAAAAAGAAACTTGTTGGTTTTATTGTTTTGGTTTAAATTTTTAATCATTTATCATTGATATGACTTAAGAAAAAAGTCTTGCTTAAGAAGCTTAAGAAACATCTCTGCTACTTTCCAGCAGTATTGACTTGTCCTAAAATAAGCTGTAACCATAAAACACCATCACTGAATGGGCTGCTTCCCTGGRCTTGTTTTCCTCTTAAATACTGTTTTGCACTATTTTTTTTCCTCTCTGAGTGACTGACTTCCAGAAAAAAAAGGTTGATGTTTACTTTTCTGTTCCTGTTACCATATTTCTTGGTGGGTTTTTTCTCTTTTTTTTTTTTTTTTATTTTTTTTTTTTTTTTTAATTAACCTACATAAAGCACTAATTGAGTAAAAAAAACATTTTGGACCATAAACAGCCAGAGTGACCAGTGCTACTCATTTCTTGTTTTTTTCCAGAATTTTATTTGGCAGGCAAGATCAGTGTCTGTGGGAGGAAATAAACTGTCTTAAATTTGGGGAACTACAGGATGGAGCTTGGAAGGGTGTGTCCTCAAAGATGTGTGCACATGTGTCACACTTGCAAATGGGGTAATTGCATATTTCRTTTCCTGTCTGTATACATGTGTGGGAGCAAATGTACGGTTTGTCTGCCATAAGGGAGATCCATGCACTGAAGCCACCACCATTTTCAGGCTGTTTTGAACTCAGTGCACTGGAAGAACTTACAGGGTGGTGTGAGCCACGGYGGTGACTCAGAAATTCAGTCCCAGTTTGACGTCTGTCTACCTAATCCTGGTAATAATTGGGATGTTAAATATGTTTTGGCTTATACTGATGTCAATCAAACAAGAATATGCTGGTGGCTCTTAAGGGCCTGTTATCCTGCTTGGCTAACAGCAGCCTTATTCCACTTGAGTTTYAAACAGCACTACATCCTTGGTGCTACCTGTGCCCTTCTTGTGGAATAACAACCCCTTACTGCTATATTTTAGTTGTTGAAACTGTCACTTGGATAGCTTGATATAAAGCTTCAAGTGTAGGAGCTGAATGGAAAAAGAAARAGAGGGCACACACAGGTCAGCACTCAGTGACAGTGGTGAAAGACAGAAAAATGATGAGGTTTTCTTGTAAACAGTTTGTGTTGGTAACTAACGAAAGGAATAAATTTAATGCTGGTTTTCATGTTTCTATTCTGTATCCCCGGCTTCCCACATGGTGATGCTCATCTTCCATTTGGAGTCCTTCTGATTATAACTATGAAAAATAAGCTATTTCTGATACACCAATAAATATGCTTGCTCACTAGTCATGGAAAACAACTCCTTGCAATTATGATTGTGGTGACTGAACATAATGAATGACAGAGYTAGTGGTAAAACATTATGCTGTCATAACCAAACTTTTAAAAATGTAAAATTTCAAAACAAGCACCACASTGTTGACAGTTTGCATTGCAGATCCTTCAAAACAGATAATACAAGTTAARACTTATTCCTGCCATGAAAATGCATGATATGGCCGCCCAGGCATGTGTTATCCATCATTTTTCCTGTTGTAATGAAAGTTTAGAAATGAGTATTTTTATTCTAATGTACAAACATCCTTTCCTGTAAGTTATGGAATTAACTAATAATAAGGCAAACACCCTGATACTCATTTGTGGACTGTGAAATCTTTGAAAAGGTAGAGACCACACAAAACTGCCAGTGTTGAATGACTGACTTTCTGGAGGGGTTTCCAAGCYTCTTGCAGAGGTTTCGGCAAGCCAGKAGTCTGACTCTAATATTGYAATTTTTAATATAAATTAAGGATTRATTTCTTTGAGGATTGGTGTGGGRCACTAGAATTGTGTACAAWTAATGTAATTGTCACTAGTTCASGTATGTCTGTTGTTGCCTGCTACATGCTGGTGAGGTTTGGTATGGGCGGGCCCTGGAGGTTTTGGCATTGGGGTGGATCTCTGTTCAGACTCAGGGCATCTGTCTAAGACTCTGCCATGCAAGGACTTAGACCCTGCTCCTCAGGACTTAGACACACACTGGGAGAGGTCTAGTCCTACAAACTGATGCTTTATTTCCTATAGGAAGTGATAGAAAAGTGATAGCAAGGGAGATAAGGAATGGGGGTGCTTTTGTGTGTTTTGGGAGTTTTTTTCTAWATCAGTTTAAGCTCTTCAAGAAGGAGTTAAAAATTACTGTGCCCAAGGCCTGGCTCAGKGTTATCACTGTTATTCTTGAATATGCTCAGTTCAGAGCTCTGCCATGTAGGTCAACCAGAACAATAGAGTAATTAGA
This sequence comes from Alauda arvensis, assembly GCA_902810485.1. NCBI lineage: Eukaryota > Metazoa > Chordata > Aves > Passeriformes > Alaudidae > Alauda > Alauda arvensis. Next base: position 262,496 of record CADDXX010000633.1, read on the forward strand.
GTCCCAGCAAGATCTGAGTTGGAAGGGACCTTTAAGATGATCTAGTTCCAACACCCCTGTCATGGGCAGAGACACTTTCCACTGCACCATGCTGCTCATGCATGAGYAGCCTCTGCTTCCTGGTTGGGTGACCTGTAGTTCTTGGAGTGTGCTAAAACTGAAGAAAGGTGACTCTAAGAAAGTGTCTGCTAATCCTTCCTCATTCTTCTTCACAAGTACCTTGCACTCTTTTTCTACTTMTATGAAAATGTTGTGGTAGCAGTCTGGTGGTAAAATTTAGCTGGTCTGATTCCTCTGAGCCTTAAAACCATTTTATCAGCATGGATTGATCTCCCTTTTAACCAAAAGCTGCCTGTTTTACTGTCCCTGGTCTTGGTGAGGAACAACAATACCCTTACGAAGGATCATGATGACAGAGGAGGGAAAACTGACCTAAAATGATGAYTACCTACACTGTATGCTCTGCTCAAATTATCTCTGTGCAGATRTGAGTGTGTTGCTCCACAGTGAGGTACTATTTGAAATTCTGGATGGGATGAAAGGAAATGGGTCTTTCTGGGCTCAAAAATGTTCTTCTGGCTAGGTAACTGTGCTTTTCAGCTGAGCAAGAGAAACAAGGTGAGATGATGAATCAATCATTCTGGGAATGAGACCCAAGGATCAGATCCTGATCCATGTGGACAGTACTAGGCRCATCCAGAGCTGAAATACTTCCTCTGACACTTGAAACTCCTTAAGGATTTGTCRGTTTCCAAAGTGGGAGATCTGAGCCTCATCTAGTCAGGAAAGATCCTGTAACAYCTGAAAATGCGACTGCTCAAACACGTGTGATGCTTCCTGCAATTTATGATGCTGTATCTTCTCCTGGCTTGCTCCCTGAACTAAAACCTGCTTCTCCATGGGTCAAAACTTTAGTTTAGCCAGTGCTCTAGGCTGGGTGTTAGTTGTCCCTGTTGCAAATCCTCAGGCTTAAAAGTATTTTTAAGGTAATTTYTGTTTTAAGGCAAGGCRTAAAATTTATTTAAACCRTAAATAAATTGTCTGCTTTTACCYTAAATTCACTATWGTGGGATGGTGACAAAACAGTAACWGTGAGTGAGTCTGCTTGTASTTCTAAGCATGCATACATATACRTATATACATGACTTGAATATGTGCATGTATACATAGGCGTGTATAAGTGTTTTAAAATGTAGGTGTGCAGGCTTTTCTGATTTAAAGCTAGATAGGCTTTAAATTTGTTTGGGGAACTGGTAAGAGGAGAACAGAGATTCAAAGGAGTACAGTGAAACTCTAATATTAATAAATGAAATAATAGAATAACCTGATTTGGAAGGGACCCACAAGGATCATTGAATCCAGCTCTTAGACCTGCACAGGACAGCCCCAGGATGTCACACCACGTGCCTCAGAACATTTTCAGGCTTGGTACTGTAACCAAGTCCTTGGGGAGCCTGTTCCAGTGCTCAACCACCCTCTGGGAGGAAAGCCTTTTCCTTATCCATCCTAAGCCTCAACCAACTCAGCTTCAGGCCATTTCCTTGASTCCTGTCACTGGTCACAAGAGAGAAGAGATCAGTACCTGCCCCTTTGCTTCCCCTCATGAGGATGTTGAAGTCTGCAATGAGGTCTCCTCTCAAGGCTGAACAGAKCAAATGACCTCAGCTGCTCCTCAAATGGCTTCCCCTCCAAGACCCTTCATCTTCCTCCTGGCTCTCCTTTGGACACTCCAACAGCTCTGTGTCTTTTTAATATCAGGGCACTCAAAACTGCACACAGCGCTCAAGATCAGGCTTCACCAGAGCAGAGTGGGACAATCCCCTCCCTTGCCCAGCTGTGATGCTGTGCCTGATGCCCCCCAGGATGGGGGTGTACCTCCTGGCTGCCAGGGYGCTGCTGGCTCATGTCCAACTTTCCATTGACCAGGATCTCCAGGTTCCTTTCCACAGTACTGGTTTTTAGCATCTCATTCCCTGGTCTATATACACATCCAGGTTTGCCCCATCTCAGGTGCAGAATCCAGCACCTGACCTTTTTAAACTTCATACAGCTGGTGGTTGCTCATCTATCTAATTTGTTGAGGTCTCTCTTCCCTCAAGAGAGTTGACATCTCTCACTGCTAATTTAGTGTCATTAGCAAACTTACTTATTGTTCTTTCCAATCCTTCCAGGTCATAAATTAAAATGTTGAAAATGCCAGGRCTGAGGACAGAGCCCTGCAGAACCCCACTAGWGACCACATCATCCTGATGTCACCCCATTCACTGTTAGCTTTTGTGCCCAGTCCTTGAGCCAGTTGCTCACCCATTGCATGATGTGTTTTCCCAGCTGAATGATGGACRTTTGGTGCAGAAGGATRCTGTGAGAGGCAGTATCAAAAGCTTTGCTGAAGTCCAAATACATCTACTGGCTGAAATCCACAGACTGAGACCAGCTGTTCTCTTGCAGCTCCGGAGAATCTGTTGTGCTGGGGCAGTGTAACAGCATGCTTTTTGGGAGTCTAACTTTAGCTCACATTGGCAGTGTCTGTAATGGAACCAAATCTCTTGGCTAGAAAAACAAAATGTCACCTAAAATATGTTGGGTTTCGGTTTTTTCTTTTTTGTCTGTGACAGAATTTTCCATTCTGTTGCTTCTCTTTAGGCTTTTCAATATTTATGGAAGGTTTTCCCTAATTTGTTTCTTGAGCCTGATGAAAGATAGGAGGAAATCTGATCAGTGGATGAAAGAGTCAGGAGAAAAATTACTTCTTACTAGAGAAGGCAAGTAATGAGACTTAACAAGTGTCTACTGTCTGGAGTTTGTAAGGGAGGAGTCTGTGTCAGGCAGTGACAGACTCTGTGTTCAGGCCAAAATGCTTATTGAAAGAAAAACCATTAAATGCAAATGACTGACTGGTATRCATCAGGTGGCTATACTGCACACACTCTCACCATATGTCCCTGAGTGGAAAAATGGCAATGAAATATGTTAGTTTTGCTATTGATTTCTGGGAAGCTAGGAGGCATTTTAATCTGCTAGGACCATGATAAAAGTACAGTGGTAGGTGACTTGGAAAATATATATCAGTTGCATCATTTGGAGAGGAGGTGACAGTAGAAAAACATGAGCAGAATGAMAAATTTTTAGTTTCTTCCACGTTATATGAAGAAAGAAAACTGGGTTTGAGGTTCCTTAATATCATGCTGGTAGATTTTCTTACTTTTCATGATCACAATGCACTGCCTACAAAGTGAGAATTAAACAGCAGGAAATATTTTCTTTCCTCTCTCAAATTCTGACTGAGAACACTCCAGTATTTAAATATGTCCTTAGGTTAGTTTGTCCTAGTGTGATCAGTGTTAAGGAACTGAATAGTTTTTATTAGCTTCCTGGCTTACAGGTTGGAAATACTTTWTCTGCACTGATGTTGAAGAAAAATTAAAGTAGTATACGAAAATTGTCTGAAAAACTTATGAGACTGTTCTGGTTTTGGCTGAAGAGTTTTGATGAGTGAGTCTGTCTTCACTCTCTTGGCAAGGGTGAGGCAGAAATATCTTCATGTACGGAACTGTATCCCTTCCTGGGAAGCCCAGGCACAGTGCCCCCAGGAGTGGCAGAAGGTCACCTGGCTTAGAGCACATCTCTTACAGTTGGCCTTCTTGATAAGGCTGTTGATAGTGGCTATCCAGGTGGGTTAGGCTCTCTGGGAACTGTTGGTGTGTTTCTCTGATAATCTGCCTTAGCTGATTTGCTTTCCTGAAACACAGTTAATCAAAATCCAAACCTTTTCAGGTATAGTATTGTTTCTGCTTCTTGTAACAAAATACAGGGCTTTTTTTTTTTTTTTTTTTTTTTCCTTTTTTCTTTTGTTTTTTTTTTTTTTTTTTTTTTCTTTTCCAATTTTCAGTGCTTTGTGGTTGACACCAGAACCTTTGCAGTAAACTATATGGTTAGTTGCCAGTTTGAAGTCTGTCACTCCAAAAGTTTAGGATAGCAATTTATTTCTTTAACAGGTACCAGTAACTTATATTGTAGTTCTTATTTTCCAGCAAGCTTCATGGAGTACATGAGTTACAATGTTGGTGTGTTTGTGCAGAGAAGAGGGTCTAGTCCTGCACAGCCAYTGAAGAGGCTAATATTTATCTTAATAGTCAGTGACTTTGGGAGTAGAAGCATTTTTGAAGGTGATGCAATGGCTAGTTATTTTTGGAGTGGATGGTTATAAGGAAATCCAGCATATATAGAAAATTCTAGATATATTCTGTATGTTGCAGGGGACACYTGGGTCCAGTAGCCCAACAGAGGGGATGCTGCCACACTTTTACCCTTGGCTCCATCCAGTGCTGGGGCTGAGTGTGTATCAGCAGTAAGGGAATGTGCATGCACATACACACCCTGCATGTGTACAACAGGCATGAACCTGCCTGGCCACTGCAGGTCAGCACAGACAGGCACACAAATGGCACCAGTGGCCTCATCCTGTTCCCCTCTTTGCCTGAACAAGATGAAGGTCTCTCAGTGTGAAACATTAATACCTAATTATATGCCTGTCTCTCTCTTTCTCTCTCTCTCTCTCCAGAGACCCACCCCATGTATTATATATTATCAATATATTAATTATGTGTTATATCACTAATATTAACTGCTAATAATTATAGTATTGTGGCCAATAATTACAATGAATTATTACTAGTTATRAYTAAATAKATATAATTATATATGCACACATATGTACCCCATGGATCTCTCCATTAGCAGGACTTAGGCATGCAGACTACCAGGTAGCTGTGCCTGGCCCCTTCTTTGAGAAGACAGGACAGACTCTGCTGGACAGGTGCAGGACAGGGCCAGATAAGTGTCCTGAGAAGCTCCCTGCTGACATGTGATCAGCCCTTTTGATTCCCCAGTCCACACTTTCATGCTTCCCCCATCCCTCACAAAAACAGCAAGTCCTGTGCCATCACAAAATGCTCTTCCCTTGCATCCCATAATGTGTCCTGTRCCCCTAGGCAGAGCCCAGAACATACTCTGGAGAGGTGCTCCTGTTGTCCCTTCTGATGGGTCAGTGTCTGGGCARTGGGGCTGAGGTTCTCCTGGGACTTGTAGAGATGAGCCTTTGATGGCTCTGATGGGGCTGATCGCTCCTGGGATGAGCCTGGGAGAAGCTGGGCAGGGCATGATTTGGGGTCTCCATTGCCATCATCCCTGTGTGTGTGTACAAGCGTTTTTCCAAAACCTAGGGCTGGGTGCAGAACATGCACAGCTCCTGGTCTGTTGGGCCAGGACAAGGCTTTGCATGAGAAGGGACATTTTCTATGCTTCTCTCTCGATCAGGTTAATTAAGAATAACTTCTGTATTCAAGACATGATTTTAGAAGGCTCAGAGAAGCCTAAAAGGAGAAGGGAAACAACAACAACAACTACAAGAACAACAACAAAAACAAACAAACAACAATAACAACAAAAAACCCAAAAAAAAACCAAAAAGAAAAGGAAGAAAAAAAAGAAGTTGAAGTGGCGGAAGTGGGAAGATGGACACATAACTTTATTAATTATATTCCCTTTTTTTGGAAATACTTTGAACAGAAGAGATAAAACATAAARCACCACAACCTGGGCTGATCTGCAACTCAAGGAGACCTGTGCAAGGACTAAGCCTGTCCACATCCCAGGGTTCTTATGCAAGGAGCTACTCCTACACACTCCTYACAGTTCATGCCTCTCTTTGTTCTTTGTGTAGGGACTGAATCCCATGAGGCTGTCATTGCTGCTGTATGAGCATGTTGAAGTAAAGAAATAYAGCTTCTCTTGGCTGTGTCATGGAGCACATCTCATGTTGGAATTGTTAAGAACCTTGTTAACTCTTCATTGCTATAAAGTTTGGTGCAAATACAGATTGCACAAACATTCAATTAAAAACATTTAATGAATTTGTAAGGCAAAGTAATAAGATATTTGAGAGAAACCAGATGTAAAATTTTGCTCATTGACACATGCAGTCTTTGCAGGTAAGATCACAGTATGGCTTCCCATCCTCTTAGGGATGCTTGCCACCATCACTTCATTAAATAGAAAATGTTTATTAAACAGCCACTAATATTTTGTATTTTATTGAAAAGTCCCAACTTCACTGCAGTCTAGACCAAGCTAATTTTACTATGGCTTTTTAGAAGGTTAGCAGATTTTTACATGTTTCCTAAATACTTTCTTTATTAGTACCTCTGAGGTAGGTAAGTGGGGTGGAAAATGGAGGTGGTCAGTGAAGCCAGGAAGATATGCAAGTTCTCACAATTYACTATTTTTCTTAAAAATAGAACAGGTTCTCACAATTTRCTATTTTTCTTTAATGCTGCTGCCATACTTGCTGAGGATTATGAACCCTGAAAAATCCTTCTACAACTCCTTCTGCCCCATCTGGGAACTGTTACACTTCTTAGGCACCAAGGAAACCTGTTAAATTTAAATTATGAAACACTTGAGATACGGTCTTCCCAGCAGATTGTGATTTATCTTGCTCAACTGGTATGAAAATTTTCAAGTGGCAGAACTATTCTCTCTAAAAACCTGGGACAAATKTAGCAAACAGTTAAAAGGAAGGGTTGCATGCAACTTCCTCTTGTATTTTTCATCTTTATCTAATTTTATATGCAAATTTACCAGAGGGCGACATGCTCAAGTGCTCTCCAATTGTGTTTTTCTCACTCTCTTTGGAAAACGGTATCTTCATATATAAGTGAAAAGACTATTCCATTTGTTCTGTTYGGGATTAYTRTTGGGAAGAAGTGAAAATGGTTCATATGAAGAACATATCAGAGCTAAGGGTGGATTTGTCTATCAAAAATCAGAAATCTGTGAGATTATTCACCAGGGTTAGCAGAATCCTGAAAGGAAATCAGCTGAAGCCCTCTCTTCCTGCCTCTCCATTGTCAAGACTTAATCCTGTTTTACACTGGATTTTTTTCCAGCAATGGATAGGTACCTTAGTGTGGCAAAGCTGATAAAGAAATGTACCACATGGAAAAGATGATGCCATTGAAAGACTTGGATAAGTCTCTAAAGGGAAAAAGGAACAGTGGTGGGAAAAGGATAGATGGAAAGGAAAGCAGCTCTGTGAGCACACAAGCACTGCTGTAGCCTGGCCAGAGGGGTTTTATGTGCACCTCCTCTGCACCAGATCTGAACTACAGCGTGCCCCCATGAAGGATAATAGCGATGGCAAAACTGAGAAGGGAACGAGTGTTAAATACACGTCAGGGCTTCCCTAAGCTTATTGAAGGGCATTTATTGCCCTCTAGCGTTTCTCGCTGCACAGCTGCTGCCGTGATGAGTGCAGCGTGCTGCATTCCAGGAGCAGGAGGACGCGTGTCCCCATGTGGCTGTAGCCGGAGCGTTTGGTGGCACCAGGTGAGCAAGGGACAGAGAGAATACCTTGCTTGTATTACTCTTCTTCATATGCTGGGACTAAACAGAAACTAAGCATAAGGACAAATATCAAGCTAGCTGTAAGAAAGGTCAAAACCCCAAATTTTGGCTTACTTAAAGGGCTTATGTAAATTCATAGCAGCTAAGTGAGTGCAAGCTCTTAAATGCAATCAGTCCTACTGAAACACAGAGCAAAACTATGTGGGAACGTTTACTAAATAGGTGCCTGATTTAATTTGTCTTCTAGCTGGTATCAAAAGCCAAGGTGAAGCAGGCAATGAGCTGATTTCATTGAAAATTCTATGTGACTGGAAAGTGAGGGGTGTTACAAAGCCTTTCATTCTACAGAGCTGCTTTAGTTCAAGACACTTGAAGTTTTTCAGTAYCCTGGGGAGTGATGTCTCCTGCATTTTCCTTGGTTTCTGTGTGCTCCCATCAAAGGGAGGATCCAGTATGCAAACATATTTACAAAAACTTCTTATGGGGCTGAAATACCAATATGCAAACTTGAAATATCCCCCATGCACAGAAATTGGAAGAGATCTGAGCTACTGAAGTACATGATGAGGCTAGGCCCAGCTCAGTGCTGAGAACTGAAAATGTTTTTAGGGTGCTAGCAGTGTAGTGCGTATCATGCGCTTTTCTTCCACCTGCAGTCACATATTCCTTTGACAAACACTGCTCATTCATAATCTTGGGAAAAATCCTCACGTGTGTGTGAGTATGCATTAGGTTATTTTTTGATGACTTGCCACTTGAGATGTTGTGCTGCACTAGGGGATGTCTTGTTCAGGCAAGAAGCTACATGTCCTGTTTCTTCTTYACCTCATTCATGCAATGGTAATCAGTTACAAGGGGTCCTGGGTGCATACTAGTGGCCAAGCTGTATTTATCTGATGATATGTGCTTTGACTCCAAACACTGTGTTGTGGATCAAATTTTGTATATGATCAGAAGAAGATTTCTTTTTTTGTCTTGTGGTTAGGGTCAGTGGGTGGGGATCACTAAGATATTCCAAAAGGCCAGTTTAATACAAGCTGGAGGTTTAGAATCCAACAAGTGCATCAAATTCAGATGTTTACTGGCTTTTGATCAAACTTYACTTAGAAAAAGAAAATAAAATTTGTCTGTTACATATCACTTCTCTCATGTRCTTTTAAATTATCATATTGATATATATGATCCTTCTGAGCTATTATTTTTGTTGAGGAAAGTTAAAAATAAAATTCTACCTGTGAACCAGAATTAGTATTTATAGTGTTTAACATCAGTGTTTTGATTTTTCCAAATGGATCTTAAACTGGCTCCAAGGGCATTCAGATGACAAAGATTCTTGTGCTCAAGAGAAAATGTGTTTGTCAAAGAGATGTGATGGGAATCTGTGACAGTCAGTCTAGACAGCCCCTGAGCATTGCTGTGTCAGTGACTGTGCTGATGAGGAAGCAGCAGCACTGCCTGCAGTCACATTCAGTGGTGATCTCAGGGACATTAAGCAGTAGCTCCTGGCAGGAGGTACATCTTGGGTGGATTTTTACTAAGTATACAATGATCTTTTTCAAATAGTGGAGAAAATGGTGAGAGGATGTCTACATTATCTGAGCACAAAGGTTATTCTGTCTCACAGACTGCTCAGCAGATTTTACCAGTGCTGCTTGTMAGTCTGGTTTCTATGGAATATATAACAGATCCAAGGTGATGATGCAGAGATCTTATGTGCTATCAGATCTGGAATTCAGGATGCAAAGTGGGTTTATAATTTGAGGGTCGTGGGCACATAACCCTTTTGATAAACTAGAAATTAGATATATGGTAAACCTGGAGACTTGCAGATCCCAAAGGGAGCAGAGCATCAAATCTGGAAGCTGAAATGGACCTTTCCTCAAACCTGATGGCCATGCCTTCCTGAACACTTCATGCTGTGTTGGAAGACATTTTCTTTTTAGCACTTTGACTACTTTATCTACAGGGATCAAATGTGTAACTGAATCTGGACTGCATTCAGTGCTACATGTAGACTAAGGATACCAGATTAACTTGCTTTTGTAGTTGTCAATCAAGCTGTTAATAGAGAAAAATTTGGATGAAAGGCTGGGGAAGATATTAGTGGCAGAAACATGCAATTATTATTTCTTTTTAGTGTGTCTTTTTGTGAGAAAAATCCTTGAAAGAAGTGAATTTTTGTCCTGGAGGCAGTTTTTGTCACCCTTTGAGAGAGGTGTAAGCACTACATCCTTAACTCTAACAGCAAAAGAGTAATGAAATTACTCATTGACTGCAGGAAATTGATCTTCAGAGAGTGTGCAAAACAGACACAATAAAATAATGAAATAGCAAGATCTGAGTTCTCTTTGTGCTGTGAGTTTTCTGGCTTTTTTTAGGTTTCTCTTGAGTTTTGTATGCTTTTGGAGTTTTTGTGGTTTGGTTTTTTGTTTTGTTTGTTTTTGTAAATACCTACTTTCACTGAAAGATAATTGCTATCTCCCTACCTATATGGACACTGATGAAATTCCCAGTTCTTACAGTTGTGAAAGAAAAGGGGTTGTGATGAAAGTATGTGTTAAAAGTGCAGGGAACTGAGGCAATGGCAGATCCTGCCTCCAGGTATCCCTTAGGCAGCAATCTGCAAAAGACAAATAACTTCAAGGTTAGAGATTCTGTCACATTGACTTCAATTAATCTCATTGGGACTTTTCTGCTAAGGTTTATCTTGTCTTCAAAAATTTCATTGTTCCAGAGTTGTAAATACAATTTTGTCACAGATGGGCTSTCTTTCTGCATAAACAATCAATAAATAGCTCATACATGATTATTTGGTAATCATACCTAATACAGTACTGTAGTAGCCTGTCATTTGCAGTTATGTTAAATAAAGTGTTATTTGACTTGCAGCTCAAGTTTCAAGWCCAACAAGCTTTTCTTTTCCTTAGAATGACAATGTATTTAATAAATCTTTAATGTGGAATTATGTAAGTACTTAAAACACCAGTTAAATAAATAAAGAAAAAATACTAAATTCTACTTGCATCCCACGGGGGATGGAATTTTCTTCTCGGTGAAGAAAGACTGTAAGTGAAAGCCAAGGTGGGCATTTTCCAAAGTTTGAATTTCTTTTGTGGGGTTTTGTGTTTTTTTTGTCCTGCCCTGCCATCTGTAGAAGTAGTGAGTCAAGCAACAAGAGAATTCTTTAAGGTACAACAGAAAATCTTTGGCCAGGAAAATATACTGATCAATAAATAGAGACACCAAATACGTTGTTCATTCAAGGTGGATTTGCAATGAGTCCATCACAGTTCAGTAGGGCTCCTCTCATTGATAAAGGTTATTTATGAGCAAACACTGGGAGGCTACTTTTGCTTTCACTTTTCTGATTATATAATGTGATTCAGTTCTAATCCCAGCATTTCAAAATCCTCTTCTTGAAGACTTSTGTGGGCACCAAAATGCTTTTGGCTTATAATCAAACATAAAAAGGTAGCTCACTTCACTGCAGCAGTAAGGATTTCACTACATGTGTGAACACCAGCATRTGTTTCATGTTAATGAAAAATATCTGGCAACTGCCTGTTGGATCAGGATGTTGTTTTGGTGGGGTGGAAGGGATACTTTCAAGGCAATTCATCTTCTCAAGAGGAACATTGTGTTACAATGATCTGCTACTGCATGCTACCCTTCCACTCTTAGGTGGCATTTTCTTCTCAGCTCAGATATGGTGACTGAGGAAAATATTGCACAGAGGAGAAATTAACCATGTACTAATGATTGCAAAACTCATCTATTTGTTGGGCTTCTTTACCTTGCATTCTGCTCCCATTTGGCAGTGTGGAGATTTACAGAWCTCTGAACTCTTGTGTGAACTGTATTAAATCATTGTTCCTTGTCTCAAAGGTGCTATCTTTTCTAACAGAGGTTTGGAAAGTTCTTTTAGACTTTTTTGAGACATCCTGGCTGCTTGCCAGCTCACAGAAGATCTGTGGCTGTCCAGTCAGTCTGCTGTTCCCCAAGTGCCTATAGAACAAGCTTGGCTTGGRTAGGAAGACAGTGCTGATAACAGTTACACTTTATGTACAGCAATTCATATGTTAAAATTCAGGAGTGATTTGCAGAATATATTTTAAAGAAAAAGGCTGTCTAGCTGTAAATTGTACAAACCAGGCTAATTTTTTTTTGTGTTGGCAATTTTGTTAGGAGCTTTGAATCCTGTGGTTACATTTTGTTTTACAATGATGTAGTTATAACAAAAAGGCTGTTGGTTTAAAYATAAAAGTCACAGGATCATTGTGCAAGCTGAATATTTATCTTCATTTTTCTGTAATTTTGCCTTTAGTTGCTTTGGAGCTACTTGTAAGATCTATAGAATTTATTTAGTGAGAGAGTATCAGTAATTGCAATGCTACTTAATGTACTGATGGTTTTGCTCAGTAATGCATTGTATTGAAATAATGAGGATTTATTTTAGGTAACACTTTGATGCCAGCCCCAGTAACATGAATGSTGCTGCCAAACAAATTTGACAGAAGTAAAGCCTTTGTTCTGATCTTATTATTTCAGTTTTTGCTTTTAAATGCAAGGATATAATTTAGACAAGGGCTTTATTTTTTTCAAAGATGAATTGATAATTTTTGGGGTGTCTTTAACAAGCATAAAGCCAAGTCTAGTGTTTGTTTTTTAAGAGGCAATAATGAGTTCTTCAAGACAGTATAGCTACAGCATCCTTTTTTAAAGAAAAATCTGAAATGTGCTTCAGTAGGCCCATTCAGAGTACTGAGCTGTCACAAGGCACAAGTAATGTTTATAAAGATGTGTAAGTTTTCTCCCCAGACAGCTGTGCAAGTAGACAGGAGCTGTGTGAAAGCACTCGAGAGGAAGTAGGAATGAAGCATGGGACAGAGTTATGGGTAGGAGGTAAAGATGATGTTCCCATGTAAATGAGGCAATTTGCCTGGYTGTTGTCAAAGTTCCTCTGGTGACTTGCACAAATAAGAGCTATTATTGGTGTGAATAAGCTAAACTGCCCTATTAGAKTCACAGTCTTTAACAATAACCTGACATGTGGTTTCTTTCAGTGGAATAATTTTCACTGGAACRCATTATAGTTGGGATATAAATTCAGTACTGGACAAATTATCTTGTAAGGGAAAATGGTATCTAGTAGGAGAGGTTTGGAATTGATGAATGACATCATGCTGAGCAATTAAATCAGCTGCACAGCTGTGCTGATGTCACACAGYTGACTGCTTTTATATTTATGCCTGGGCTATTAAAGTGCAGCACCAACAGAAACCACAGGACCTGGCTGAACGTTTTTTGGATTAAACAGTGAGAAAAAACATCGATGTTTATTGAAGTGCTCATGTCTGGTGCTTTCCAAGGGACACAGCAACAATTTCCCTGTTTCACCATTTTAAAAGCACTGAAGTACCAAAGGTCTAGTTCCTGGCAACTGGCTTTGTCATGCAGAAGTGACACAGGGCAGGTAATGTAATGAAAGGGTTTAGCTGGAGTGCTTGCAATATTGCCTAATTTATGAAAATAGGCCTCTTAAATTAGAGAAAATGAGAGCAGAAAGGCTGAGCCTTCACACACACAGCTGTGGGCTGGAGCAGTTGTTGAACTGAGGCTGAAGTGCCATGAATGAGACCCACAAGAACTGTGGTTCACATACTTCACCAGAGCAGGTCCTGTTTTCACGAATTCAGGAAGAGCCATGATGTAGGATATTACTTGGCATACAGTCTATAGCAGAAATGTGGAGTTTTTTGCCTGTATAAGGCATCACTTGAATGTTCACAAAACTGCTGTCCACATTCCTTATATTTGGTGTTTCCTGCAGCAATCTTGTCCAGACAGCTGAATTCAGCCTCCTGGCTCTTCAGTGAAGGAACTGATGTGGGAACCCCAGGAGAGTGAGGGAGAATTTATGTGTTCAGTTTTTATGAGAGAAGGATGTGTCCAGGGATCACTCTGCAGCTGGTCTTTTTAAATAGAATTATTTCTTCTTGTTTTTTATGGGCTAATTAGTTAAATTTTGTACTGGTGCTTTTGCAGTGCTGCATTCTTCTAGAGACAGTGCTAGAGAAATGATTGAATGCAGAAATATCAATATTATTGATAATTTTCTCCCCAAACTGAGTCTTTCGGACATGCTGAAGATGCTACTTATCCTGTCTTTCCTCTCCACAAGAAGCAAAATCTGTCAATAACCATGTATGAAACATGTTTTGATAGGGCAAACAACCCCTCTCTCTCTCTTGCTACAAGAGAGACAACRCAGCTTGTGCTCARCACYRAGTGGGACTGTCCTGTGAGCTGTGYAGATTTCATGAACAATGATTACCCATGTTGTCTAAGAAATTGCAGAGGGTGCTGTGGGAAAGCTGATGGCCTACAGCTCTGCTTACAGGGGAAATGCTTACAATTTTGGCAGGAGGGAAGGTGAAACTGATTTCCATGGGAAAACATATACAAAGAAGGCTATTACTTCCCTCCCATATATCTTACTGGCCACAGTACAATGTAGGTTCCCCCAAGAAGGTAAAGCTGTCATAAATCCAGTRTTGTTATGGGACTGTGAATGACATCTTGATTTACCTTGCAGTTGTTTCAAGGCTTTCTATACCATGCCCTAGAGAGTATGCTTGTTGGTAGAACTTTTTGTCTTGGTGTGGTGTTTGTTCCCAGCCTCTGTGAGCCTCTGGGGGTTGGAAACTCTGAGGATAGATGATACCTTCAGATGGTTAGAGCTGCCCTAGAGGACTCTGCTGAGCAGAGTTGCCCCAKGGAGAAGAGAAAACCTTCCCTCAGTCCCTGAACAGAAAGGGAAGCTGACTTTTGGGAGGCAATTCCTTTAAGTTGCTGGAGAAACATTTAAGCTGAGGTTGCATTTGCAGCTCRGAAAGCCAACCTTGTCCTGGGCTGCATCCAAAGCAGTGTGGCCAGCACTGAGGGAGGCAGTTCTGTCCCTCTGCTCTGCTCTGGTRAGACCCCACCCAGAGTCCTGTGTCCAGCTGTGGAGTTCCCTGTTGAGGAATACTTTCAGTGCAGGTAGCTTGGGGGCAGCTGCAGGATGAGCTCTGGCTGGGAGCCCCAGGCAAGAGGCTGTGAGGAGCTGACCCTTTGCATAACAGAGGGCCCAGGGACCTGTAGCCCATCCAGGTGACACTCAGACACACAACTGGAGCCAAAGACTCAGGAGGAAGAGAAGATTTTGCACCCTTAGACTATGAGGATACAAAAGATCAGGGGTCCTTTGGGTCCTTTGCCTCCTTGGAGGCACCAGCTTGGGCTTTTTCTGTGTTACTGCACTGTGATTAAATTGTTGAGCCATCATGGAATGTGTTATGGGAAATGAGCCATCTGAGGCTGTGCTATGGGAAATCTGGGGTCTAACTGATAGGGAAGGCTGGTCTGCCAGTGTGGGTGGGAGGTGTAGGGAGTCATGTGGGCACCTTTCAGCTCACTGGAGCCACCCACTGKGAAGGGGCTTCAGTCCCAGCAGTGAAACCTGGCCTCGGGAATGACTGCCAGAGTCTGGTGACTGGGAAGCTTCCTTAGCATCCCCAGCACAGGAAGGACATGGACCTTCTTGAGGGAGTCCAGAGAAAGACCATGAAGATGATTAGAGCACCTCTCCTGCAAGGAAAGGCTGAGAGAACTGGCAYTGTTCRTCCTGGAGAAGGCCCAGGGATGTCCAAGGGAAAGCTTRTTGTGACTTTTCTGTACTGTGCCCTGATGCCATTTTAAARAGCTTAGATTCTGCAAGATGCTGTYAYGTAAAAAGTAGTCCAGGAAGGGAACAGCTGACTGGCTGACTGGTAGGCCTATGTGCTCATCCCAGCTAGCAGGAGAAGCAATTACAAAGGTTAAAAAYATTAACCCAAACAGGAACACAATARATGCAAATKTGGAAGCATGTGGAGTTCTYRGTGGTGCTGAGAAGCTGGGCTGGTTTGAGGGAGCAGCCTGCTGCTAATGTGGAATCCTGTATGTATTKCACAAGCCTGATTCAGGACATGAGGCATTGGTTCACAGATACGGTACAGAGGTAGATTGGAAAGAGGCTGAACCAAGATAAAACTTGCTAGCTTTAAATATGAAGGCTGGTTGCACATTTTTGCATCGGGATACGTAATTTAAAAGTTAAAAGGGTTATGCAAAAATGACATGGTGATACCAATTGCAGAAAGCCTCAGTGGYGTATTATGCTGACAGGAATTCCTTACATTCACTCACAAGAGGTGGCTCAGCCTTATCTTGACACCTTAAGTCTAGATGATTCCCATTAATTTGTTTTCTGTGGGAACATTCAGTTGTTTCAAATAGCTACAATGTCAAGTGTCCATCCCCTTGGCTAGCCACCAGGGTTGCATGGGGCAAATCATTACTTTTTCTCCTGCAGTGRTAACTGGTCTGTTCTTTTGGTTTGCTTTTCAAAGTCAGTGCCATAGCACTAACCCATGAYTTTGTCCATATGATGGATAGAAAACACTTCATGATCTGATATATTGTATGTTACTGCACAGCCTTGGCAGATGCTCACTAATCACTTTTCAAAATGTTTCTTGAACTTATCCAAAGAAAAAAATATATTGCTGAATATTGTTCTCTGGACCATTTGTTGTGTCCCTGGTTAACTTTCATCTGTACTTTTTAACAAAGGAAGGAAAAAGAAGAGTTCAGTTGTATGTACAATGAAGCAGTAAATGTCATCCTCTCTTTTTTTTGCCTCATGTTTATAGACATAGGAGTGTTCAAAGTTGTTCTGCAACTTGTTTCCAATCCTCTTGTTGCCCTATAACATYTGAGTGGTCATTTGACTTTCTTTTGGCAAAAGTAATGGGTCTCTCCTTGAKCCTTCATCTAAACTTTTGTATTCCGAAGTCCATGAAAGAATGAATTAAATATAGTTGATATTCTGATGTGATAAAGATTACTTTCATTTTCAATGAAGACAAAAGAGACAAGGGAACCCTTTCTAGAGCCAGAGCCCAACCTTTTCAGGCATCCTAAACATTGCAGGTGGTATAAAATAATACCTAAGGTAACCTGTAGTGCTAGAAAAGCTGCTGACAATAAAATTCTAATGCCAGGCTAAGCAGCAGTTAAAGATATGGGAGTGATTGGATAGACAGCAGTGATTTTTTTCTATTATTTTGGGCATGCTTGTTGTTTATTGGAACTGGCAACTGTGAAGCTATGAAATACTTTGCTTAGGATTATCTTTTGGCTAAAATTTGATATAATGGGGCAAGTAGAATCATACAATAATGTATATCTATGAAATTGAAGGCAAAAGTTCATGATCTTAGCCTACATGGTGATCCCACATGTGAAAACTTCCATGTGTGTAGATCCCTCTTCTGCCAGGCACAGAGCAGATGTTTGGAGAAGCAAAGTGCACAAATAGTTCCTGTGTGCTGTGATTAGGTGTTTGAGTTGCCTGGGGCTAGCCAACTATCTGGATGGCTAATCTTAGGGAGGTACTTAAAAACTAATTGCAGCTGAATTTGTTGTTCTTCTGSTTTATATGGTAAACTGATGATTTTCTTGGACACATGCAATCCCTGTAGGCTGAAGAATTTAAAGGTGTGATGAAATTTTTTTCCATATATACATAGCTGTGTGTTTGCAGTATTGAAAGGGATTTTTTGCCTAGAAACTTCTATGTCTGAAGAGGACAAAATTATCTTCAGGGTATTTTGGAATAAGGAAAGCCTCTCTCATTAAAAGATAGAAAAATATAAAACTTTTGAGAAAGACTGCTTATACTATAGACAGTTTTGTTACAGCAAAACAGGGTTTGCAGGCTTGGATCCCAGTTTTAGTTGTTAGCTGTTTAATTAAAAGAATGGTTTCCAAAGGAGGCTTGTACTTGTATTTTTACTTTAATTATAGCCTTGATTTGTCTGCCTAGGCAGCGTGAAAATTTTTTAAAGCAAAGCTACTATAAGTTAATTACAGGCTTAGACATCAATGTCCCATATAGCTTCACAGAATCAAGGAATAGTTTAGGTTGGAAGGGACCTCTGGAGATCCTCTAGTCCAACCTCCTTGATTAAAGCAGGTCAATGAGATCAGACTTCTCAAGACTCTGTCCAATTGGATTTTAAATACAACCATGAATGGAGGCTCTACAACCTCTCTGGGCAGCCTACTCTAGTGCTTGACCACCACCAAAGAAGTCCTTGTTTAAGTGATATCTCACTTTGTTCCCATTGTGTCTTCTCCACTTACTGCATACCTCTGAAAGAGTCCATCTTGATTTTCTTTTTCCCTCCTCTTCAAGTATTTATCCACACAGATATGATGGGCTGACCCAACCAGTTGCCAGATGCTCATCAAGCTACTTCATCATTCCCCTCCTCAGCTGAGCAGGAGACAAAATGATATAATGAAAAGCTCGTGGGCTGAGATAAGGACAAGGAGAAATCACTCCCCAATTACCAGCATGGGCAAAACAGACTTGACTTGGGGAAATCAACTTAATTTATTACCAATCAAGTCACAGTAGGATAATGAGAAATAAATTAAAATCTTAGAATACCTTCCCCACACCCCTCGATTCTTTCTGGACTTCACTCCTAATTTCTCTACCTCCACCCCCACAGTGGTGCAGGGGAACAGGGAATGGAGGCTGCAGTCAGATCATCACACATCTCTACTGCTCCTTTTTCTCATACTCCTTCACTGCTTCACCTTCTGTGTGGTGCAACCCTTCAGGAACAGGCTGCTCTAGTGTTGGTCCCCCATGGGATCACAAGTCTTGCCAACAAACCCAGTCCAGAAAGGGCTTCTCTCAGGCTCATGGCCTCATTTGGGAATCCACCTGCTGCACTGTGTGGTTCCCCATGGGCTRTGAGAGAAACACATTTTCTCAACCAAATTATTTTGCTACGAAAACTTAGTCTTACTTCCTGATCTACCTTTAGTAGTTGTGTATGAAGGTAACTCTTACAACTCATTATCTTCCTGATAATTGCAGTTTCTCTAGTGTGTTCAACTTTCTCATAAGTACAGGTTGTTTTAGTTTCCTGAATACTCTCTTTCTGGCTATTTCTTTTGAAGCTACAATATCCTACATATAAACATCTAGATAAAAATCTGCATCCTSAATGCTGTTACTGTGGGAAGTTGTGCATTTTGGTGTGGTACTTTGTGGGAACATTACAGAATGTGCAACCAGGCCAGTAAATAAAATCTAAGAGTGCCAAGTATTTCCTTTAGGAAARTTTATTTTAAAGCTCTTTTAACACATAATTAGGCTATAGCAGCAACCCATGCAGTTTCCTAATACAGTTATGAGAAAGCTGTTTAATTGCTAGTGATTGTCTAGACAYCCTACTCCCAATTTGAAATTTAATTAAATGGAGGGAATCTGTGTTTCTAGACAGAAACATTTGACTTGAGTGTCTTATTGAAGATGTGGTTTGCTGAAAAACTTACCTTCTCCTATCCCTACAGGAACTGCATCTTCTTTTGAATTAGATACTTAATAGAGTAGATGTGGCCGTATCACCAAGACTGTCTGAGTTCAAGAAGTGTTTGGACAACACTCTCAGGCACAAGATGTGACTCTTGGGCTGCCCTGTGCAGGGCCAGGAGTTGGAGAGTTGGACTTGATAATTCTGAAGGGTCCCTTTCAAATCAGTATATTCCATGATTCTGTGATTCTATGACTACAATGCCCCTGGCAAAAAAATCAAATATGAAGGGTGTAAAATTGCTTTCCTGTACATTTTAAGATCCTACTGAGATAAAGAGTRTCTTTTCCTAGAGAATATAYTTGGAAGAAAAAAGYRTCTATAGCCTCTTGTAGGTTTCTACATTTAGGCAAAGAAGAGTGATAACATCACTCAATTYGGACAAAGTGACTCATTCCATAGTACAGTACCTATTACCAGGGGATCAGATCCAGCCAGCACAGATTTAGGAAAGGCAGGTCCTGCTAGACCAAATGATCTCCTTTTATGATGAGTGACCCACCCAGTGGATGAGGAAAAGGCTGTGGATGTTGCCTATTTGGACTTCAGCAAAGGCTTCAATACTGCTTCCCACAGCATTCTCCTGGAGAACCCATGGCTTGRACACATGCACTCTTCACTGGGGTAGAAACTGGCTAAATGGCTGGGCCTAGGAGTGATGGGGAAYTGAGTTACATCCAGCTGGTGGCCAGTTACCAGTGGTGTTCCACAGGAATCAGTATTTGGGCCAGTCCAGCTCAATATGTTTATTGATGATCTGGATGAGGATAGAGCTGTACCCTCAGTAAATTTGCAGACMACGCCAAGGYGGGCAGGACTGTTGATTTGCTAGAGAATAGAAAGGCCCTGCACAAGGATCTGGACAGGCTGGATCCTTGTGCTGAGGCAGTTGCATGACGTTCAACAAGGTCAACACCAGAGAGACGAGTTATTCCAATACCCTATGGTATTTAAATTATAACCCAGCCCCAAGCACCAGTAGGGAGTGACTCCATAAACCATATTTTTACCTCTGCTCTTATATCACAATCTGCATGTTCTTTTGAAGTTTCTGTTCAAGTCTTTCAACACCTACCCTGCTATCCTGTCTGAAATACTTAAGCCTCTGCTGGTAGTTTTGTACTGCAGATGGCCTCAAATTCAGCCCAGGGCCATTGCTTAGAAAAGTGAAATAGCTAAAATTTCTTCTATGAAGAGCAGTAGGAGAAGACCTATATTAGCTCTCAGCTCTTCTACACCACTAGAAAGGATATTTCCATATTTGCCGGTTTTCACTTGGGCAGTTTCTCTTCTATGGGATCATCTTCTTTCTTCCTGTAGTTACTCACCCCTGACCATGTTGGATTCCAGAACCAGAATGCCAGTTTCCAGACTAGGGCTGGAGGGAGTTCCAGGGCCACATCTGCTTGTGATAGTGGTTGACTTGACGTGCGCTGTGTTTGAGGCACTGAGTTGCTAGCTGAGGGAGGAGATGAGCAGGGGAGACACAACGACAGGGTTTCCACAGAGTGTTTGCAGAGGTGAGGCCCAAACCACACAATAGAAAGAAGGTGACCCAGGCAGACAGCAGGCTTGAAGGGTAGTGGTGGGTAGTGATTGCCAAGAAGGGGGACACTGGAAGCTTCTGGCTCAGCAGCAGGAGAAGGCTCTTTCTTCTCTTTGATCTGCATGTACCAAGTGGGTACTGTGCTGGAATAGCCAATGCATGAGAACAAACTGCATGGAGTCAGAGATCAGAGCCAGCTGGGCCCGAACAGAGCCCTAGTACCCAGAGGAAGTGGTGGGCATTAATGGTTGGAGAGTTAATTTTACACTGGATAGAAGCACTGAGCTGCCAGTCAGATGTGCTACCACAAGAGCTTTGTAGCTTGCTGGGGCCCAGATCTAGGGTGTTTTAGATGACTGCTAGAATTAATTTGTCCTTCAGAGTGCTACCCTTTAATGATTGCCTGCAAGGCATTATGTCACCAAGTGACACCTAGAACAAATTAAGTGGGACCGTGAAGCTCTGAAGGCAAAGGTGAAGGATGTGAGAGCTCAGGTTGTCTTGTTGTCAGCCTCAAGGGTGAAAGGGAAAAGTGAAAAGGAATGGATGCCTCTTGTAAATTACCAAGTGATGGTGTGGGTGGAGTTGCACAAGATGCTTTGGCTTTTGTGGCTCTATTTCCCTTTCCAAGGAATAGCAGGTGGGTCCCTCTGACAAAATGAGATTAAACCACCCTTAGCTATGGACTTGACAATAATGCAAAGGGGTGACAGTAGTTTAACAACAGAGAAGGAACAGAAGTTAGGGGTGGCAAATRCATGGAGCAAGGTGAGTGAAGAGAGCCCTCAGGAAAAGTGGAAATGTTCACAAGAGGCCAGCCCCAAGCACTTGCAGGGGTGCATGCTAAGKGTAGAAACAAATGAGATGCAGGAGCTCGGTGTGTTGGTGCAGAGCTGTCATGACTCTGGAGTAACTGAGACACTGTGGAATGAACCATGTGACTGCCTACAGGCTTCTGGGAAGGATGGCTTGGAAGGGAAGCAGTGGCAGTTGCTTTCAATGAAGGAGTGCTCCAAAAACCATATGTGAGATTCTGGAGTGAAAGATGTGGCAGTCTGGGACACAGACTTGTACCAGACTTCCATTGGGTACTGACCCTCCAGGATGAAAACCAGACAAGTTTTTATCCTTTGCTAATAACTAGATGCTTTAACTGCCAAACGTAATAATGGCAGTAAGGCTTGTAGACCACAGCAATAACACAGTTGCTTATGAAAACATAGAACCTCATGTGCCTCAGGTGCCACATTCAGGTTCTTAACTGTGTTGTACTTTCCATTCACTTCTTGCCCATGCCTGGCTCTCTGAAGTGTCGTGAGGAGAATCCAGCTGTGGGGTTGGGATTGAAGTGCCGTTGTCAGCAATACTTCTTGTGGGTTATCTAAAATAGACACATTCTGGCTTCACACCTTCTTGGTTATGTCTCTTTGTGAAGCAGAAAAGTGTTAGTGCAGCAGAGTTCAGTTGCCAAGTCAGTGTAGGAGTTGAAATAGAATCAGAAGTCTCCTGGTTACTTCCCTTCTTTTCATTCCTACAGAGTTAATATAGGTGAATCTGCTTCATGAGCTGGTGCTGGTAAAGTACAGCTGGCTTTTAGTGAATAGAGGTCATAGTGCCAAAAAACCATCCTGCTTCACATTAGGCTTTTTTCCCCACTCCTTCTGGAAAAAGGAGGAAATTTCCAAGCAGAAGGGATATTTGCAGAATGTTTTGTAGTTTATGTTATACCTTCCTTTCTGGAATATTATAAAAATGTGTCTAGCAGGTGCAGACATTAAATCAAAAGGTAAAAATTTAAAGAAAATCTCTAGTAACTAGTAAATATGTATTTCAGTTTACTTAACACCTGCTCAAATCTCTGACAGTTGAAATCAGAATGCCTATTAGGACAAGATGTAATTTTCATGTCTTTCTCAGCTGAGGYTTGTTGTAGAAATGGGACCAACCATTCAGTCTTTCTCAAACTCACTTGCTTTTAAAGGACCACAGCTCACTACTRTAGGTAGGAGAAATCACATACTGGGATATATTCTTCTGGGAAGAACCTGTAAAATTCTGGTACAGGATGCTGAGGGCTTTTCCAAGGAATCCTTTTTCAAAAACCTAATTTGCTACAGTCTTGCCACCAAAGTCGAGGTGAAAATATCTCTGAATAAGTTCAGTTATTTGCATGGTCTGCTAGACTGGAAACTTAGTAAATTTTATAAACAGTAAAAACATGAGAAAAGCATCAGCTTTTACTATGCTATTTGCTTGCATGTTTTTCTGCTTTTATAAAAAGCAGAAACAAACACAGTGGCTGTRTATGTTGGCCTTGCCTTTGGCGTACTTTGCATTCAAAGAAAATTAAGTATGAATTACAAAAAAGTTTTGATATTGTWTAAAATAAGTTGGCTTCTACAGCCACTAAGAGTGGCTGAGAGCTTTAAAGATCTCTTTGCTTYCTGACTTGCTGATGTATAATTCCAACATGTTTATGCTTATATAACTTTGGAATTGCACTTGAATTTCATATCCTATTACAAAAATATGTTGTAAAAATAACGAAAAAATTCTGAATTGCTTTCTAAATGAACAGAATTGGCAGGAATTTTACAACGGAATGAGGGCTTGAAAGTCTAGTTGATTAGTTGCTCTGCTAATTAAGACTCTATTTTTGAAGGTATTCTAACCAGTAATTTTTCTTTTGTGTCTTTGGTATTGCTTCTTAAGGAGAAGAACTGCAGTGTTCTGGAAAGTGGGAGGATGGTTCACCTTGTAAATTTGTGCTGGAATCAAAGTTGCTGAATTAATACTTGTGTTACTACGTTGAAAAAGTTATCAGTGGAGGGACTACTTTATTCCACTAAGCAAATAATAAAGGGTATTTATACAAGACTTACAGCTGATTTTAGAAAACAAGCAAACTACTTTTTGTCTTTTTCTTTTATTTTCTTTTTTTTTTAGTTCATTACTTTCACAGAAATTTATTTATCAGTGAAAGACTTGCAAGAAAACTTTTTCAATAGCTTTTTTTTTTGTTTTTCTGAAACATTTTGGTATGAAGCAAAAGTCAAGAAGTTTACTTTCTCTGTAAGTCACAAGACTTGTAAGATTACTTCTTAAAAGGCACAAATATGATTCTAAGTATATCCTGAGACAATTCTCCCACAAAAGATGTGAGAAAAGACTGCTAAAAAATGATGCCAAAGTTTTACTGGTCTAAGAGTTAAGAGCTAAAAGCATTGTAAAACTGAAGATTGTTTCCTTACAGTAATGATAAAGTAATTTAAAAATTGCAGACCACAATTGCTGCCATATGACTGCCATTCATTATTTGCCTTAAACAGAACTTTAGCAAACTATAAACAAATCTGCACCATTGATTGTGTGCATATTTGGCAACTCTGTAATTGACATTGTATATTGCATATTTCTATAACTTCTGTAATCACCACAACTGGAGCTTACATTTTATTTTAGAGGGCATGAATATTGGTGGTAAATATGTATAGTGGACTTTATATGTACAATCGTAATTTTAGGCATGTGTATTATTTTGTTCATGACTGTAGTTGATAATCCAGGCCACTCAATAATGTGATTTACTGTTAAGTATATTTTCCTGAATGTTTGTTCAGAGGTGGACTTGTAGGAAACTTGTTTAACAAGGCACTGAGGCTCTAAGGAAGCCAAGCATCCACTGGTTAATTTTGTCTCTTTGAAATCTGATAGAATCAACAGATTCTTTCTGGTGGTGGTAAAGAGTCAGTGTGGGGAAGCTGAGTTATTCTTGTCCTATGGAGYCTGAAATGAGGCTATTGAAGCACCAGAAGACTGAATGGTGCAGCCAATTATTATCTCAGGCAGGTACACTTAGAGGAAATTCAAGGTGGTGCTTTTAACTATACCAACTTAAATGGAGACCAGTTAAGGTGGATAGCAGCAATGATTAAGGTGAAATCTCCTGTCTGGGGGTGGAGCTAGGTGGAGGACGAGAGAGAAACCTCATGGATGGAGAAATAAGATGCTTTTCGAATATCTTCTACTGTGTTCAATAAACCTGAACTTTCTGATGTCTGAAGACTGAAGTCTATCTGAAATAAAACTGCTGTGCAATCTTCTTTTGGGTTTGGATTTGGTTTGTGGTGTATTGTTGTTATTGGCAAGGTTCTTGGGTTTTTTTTTGGTCCTCATTGAAGTGCTCCTTTTGAACTTTTAAGTGGTGGAAAGCTGCCAAATTGTGTATTGCCCAGAGACTGCCACCAGATAGCAGTGTTGTTTCTGTGCTTAATKAGGCTGGAATTGATCTTTAGCAAAGTATCAGCCTTGCATTGAGGGAAAGGCCAATGGAATTGACTTCTTGGTAAAGGCTGGTATGCCTTCAGCTCACATATCTTATTAGACCAATTACATTTAGATTTTAAAAAAATCCTGGAAATTACTTTTTTTATGGTTTTGATGTTGAAATCAAATATATGGTGTCAGGTGATRCCATGACAAGTTTGGGTTCTTTTGGTATCCTTTCTGTAGTAATACTATACCTTCATAATAGCATAATATGAGGTGTGTGCCCAATAAATGAAAAACCAAACCACTCTGCACAGTTCAGTCCATATTTCACAAATGYAACTTCGGTTTTGAATTAAACATTAATTTATTCCACCCTCAGTCTAATTGTTTGTCTGGTTGTCGGCGTTGGCACTCGAGGCTGAAATGTGACTTCTAAGAATTTYTATGTCTGCAGGGTGAAAGAGTCATAACCTGTGAACTGTTCATAATTTTTTCAGTAGTGCAGTTTTTGACTGCATGTTGCAAAATTACTGTGATGTCACCTTGCCAAAGACCAATGCAGAAGTTCCAAGAGTGAATAAAGGAACTAAAAYATTACTGGCTATGCAGTTATCTTTGGACAGTCTCCAGGCTGAAGATGTTTTTTCATTGTAAACTACTAGAGGTCTCAGTGTGAGACCATTTCTCTGGACCCACCACAGGGACCCCATGAGTGCCAGACCTGGAGGGGGAGGAAAATTATTGTCAAATACTCCAGAAAACCCAAGTGTGGTCTCATCACCACATAAATCCCCATGTAAGTCAGTTTTGCTGCATGGTTTCTTTGTTAAGGCCTCTCTTTAAAGCCGCTGTGTCAAAAATTTGAAGTCAGAACAAAAATGTATGAAAGATWGCCTTGGGCAAGTGGATTTTCAACTCTGAGTGCAAGTGCAGTACATCCTTGTTCAAACAGATGAACACTTTATAATTAACTTCATTATTTTCTCATTTAAGAACAGCTGGTTTGTTCCTGGTTATTCCAAGTGGGATGCATTAGCATGCAGGTTGTTCGTCAGTAGCTACTGGCACTAAAATGTCATTGTTGCATGAAAATAGAAAGAGAGCCAAATGATTGATGAAGTGTTTTGTTTTATGTGTGCTACAAGGATCAGAACCTCTGAAACTCTGCCTGTGTCTGCAATGCAAACAAAACATTCCTCCCAAGGAATTGACTTAGAGATGATGAGTGGCTGTCTTACAGTGGCCAGCTCTTGTCCTTGAGAGTACTTGAGAAGTGCACACATCCCTCCTCCCCAGTCCAATTTCAGACTGAATTTKGATTTTTTTGCCTCATCTCCTCATGTGCTGCCTAAGACCATTCCAAAGCACCAGTTTCTTTGACCAGATTGGGGAAGCTCAATTTTATCTGTAGTCATCCTTGCAACATTCCTAGAGCATTCCCTGGAGTCRTGCTCWAGAAGAYATAGAATACATGTTTAAATGTATTYTTTWWWATAAAATAGCATTTTAACTATTTTTTCCCCCAACTCATATCTGTGCCCTTAGCAAGTGTAGTTTTCTCAGTATATCATTAGGAGGTATTGTGGGTGTACTGCATGYTGAACTAAATTTGTCAATCTTTCAGTCAGAGCGTTATTATTGGATTACAGAGAATTACTATTGGGATGAAAGTGTGCATATAGGAAATTCTTGACTTGGGCTAGTACAATCCTCTCTCTCACTTCCTCTTGCTCTCTTCAAGTCTTTCTTATTATCCTGGAAAACAAGAAGAGAAAATCTGTTATGACAGCAGCAGTTAACTTAAAGTTTTTATTTGTAAGCAGTTTAGAGTGATGTCATGCTCTTTTACTGTTTCCAGCWATACTTTCTCCAGTGTAGTGTGGGAGTGACTTTGCAGAAAAAAAGGAAAGAGGGATAATGAGTCCTATGCTGAAGTTCTTGCAATTATGTGATGGCCTCTTCATTGGGAATTTTACTTGCCTAAAAATTTAGACAAGTACATTGCAAAGGGAATCTGATATGGTATCTCTCAAAATATCTGYCAAGTCCCATTGTAGTAAAGTTAAGGAAAGAAAGCACTCAGAAAAGGCACTGTTAACGCTCTGTGCAAAATCTTTCCTAACTGACCTGAAAGTGAAGAAACCAGCCGGGTTAAAAGCTATAAGACTGTTGATACAGTAGGAAGAACAGAAGCACTCAATATGCTTGAAAAGGGGAGAACAGAAGGACATTCTGTAGCTGGTGGCCACCTATTTTTCTCTTGAAATGAAAAAATGAGAACTGCGCTAGGCTGGTGCAGAGAGCTKGTTTATGCAACTTGGACACACAGTATTTTGCCCTACTGTTAAAAAATTTCTCAACTTTCTACCCCTTGCCCCAAATAACCCAATCCATTCTGCTAAGAAAATCCCAAAAACCCAACAGCATAGTCTGATGAGACACTGCTGTGAGCATAACTGCGTAACTTCTTGCTTAGACACTCGTGCCTGTTGGTTTGGGACAGAAAGGCTGCAGCCTTCTTGACTACAGCAAACATTACATTATCCTGTCCAGGTCCATGGAAGCCTTTGGGTGACTCTCAGATGTGGCTTGCGTATTCCTTGCTTTTTGACTGTAACATAGGCTCCCTTGGTGAAGTTTTACTTTCTGCTTCTCTTCTCCTAAATACCCCCTTCCCTATTCTCCTAAATACCAGACTTCCATAGAAGTCTGGAAACTTCCCTTGTCCAAGAGAATTGRACCATTAAATTCTCATATACAGCTCCTAGATTTAGAAAACAGCCTCTGAAGCTTCTGAATCTTTTAARGCAGACCACCCCAAGAAATTACTTGCTTGTAACCAGTTGTGTTTGAAGCAGCAAAGTGGCTGGCACAAGTGACCTTTAACAAGAGTTTGCTTGATCTTTAATGATGAGGGAATGAGTCTGATCCTGATAATTATTAGCTGGTGAGGGTCTGCTTAAAGCCCCAGAGCAGAGTTCATGTTGGCTTGTACAGAGCCTGGTGGGATGCTGCATCCTACTGTGCTGGGAGTCAGTCTAAACAGACATGGTAATTCAGTGGAGGTCCTGAGGAGCTTCTGTTACTTTCAGGCTCCCAAGATCAACTAAAGGTGACTTATTAGCCAAAAAGTAGGCACACATACATAGTAGAAAAGAGCTACAGTAGGGTGCAGCAACTGGAAACTAAAGCCATATTCTGCAGACTGAAAAGACTCTCTTTAGTAGTGGAAGAAATTAACCTTTGGAAAAAGTGATGAAAGGGTACTGGTGACTTCCGTACCAACAGAGCTGCTCATTCAAGGCTGCTCGTCTTTCAGACAGGATTTGTCTGATTTTCAAGAACAAGCTTATGAACCATATTAGACATTTTGTTGGACTGGCCTTCTCTGGGCTTAATGCACGARCACTAATGTCTCAAGTCTCTGCTCTGTACATGAGCTTCAGTTTTGCTTTTGATTTTGGTTATGTTGCTCATGGCCCCTGAGCACGGTGCTGATGGAGAAAATTGRCCTACCAGTTCTAAAATTTATGGTATTGGTTGAATTTTGAACTGACATTTGACATTCCAGATGTGCAGTTTGGAAAGGTGTGCTTTTTTTCCTACAATACAGATTTCATATTTGTTGGCTTCCAACAAAATTGGAGGCAAACTAGTGAAGGCAATGCTTTCTTGTTGTATTTTTGATGAGGAAAATGATGACAGTCTTAGGGGCTGGGATCAGGATATCGTATGTTTTTAAAGACCTCTAATWAGTAAAATGGTAAAAATGGTCTAAAAAGAGAAAGTTTGTCTGGTGAAAGAAATTTMTTAGCAAGACCAGTGATTTAAAACAAACTGTCTTGAGAAAAAAACTTCTACAACGGGTTAACATTGTTTTTTTGCAGCTGACAGGACAGTTTCTTTGTCCCTGTTGGAGATCTCACCTTCTTTTCCATTTCCCTCCCACTCTTCAAACTCACACACACCTTTGCTTGGTTTTACTGATATTTATCCAGTAGCCAGTTTGTGTAATACTGCACACAAGCACTTCTTGCAGAAGGTAGCTGAAGGTATGGCTGCTGTCATTTGCATTTTTGAAGACTGTTTTCAGACTTTCTCTGCTACAACAGACACCCCTGTTATGATAATGATGGATGGGAATATTTAAGAAATTCCAATTTAAAAATGGGAAATTATTATGTAAAAGTGACAATAATTGTCTTCTCTGCCCTCCAGTATTTCTCAAAAATTATGAAAAGTAGAAAAGTAGAAGCAGTTTTCTTGAAACTACTAGGTTGTGATACTTTTGGCTGAAAATCTAGAAGTGGTTTAGCCTTGAAATATATTAAAAGTTGAAAGCAGAACTGC
Source organism: Alauda arvensis (assembly GCA_902810485.1). Taxonomy (NCBI): domain Eukaryota; kingdom Metazoa; phylum Chordata; class Aves; order Passeriformes; family Alaudidae; genus Alauda; species Alauda arvensis. The sequence goes on from CADDXX010000633.1 coordinate 291,545, forward strand.
TGGAAATCAAGATTAAACTTCCAGTTTGGCTAGCCTAAATTTGTAATACTAGCAAATTTTTTAATGATCATTCTTAAACTAAATGGAGCCTCTGCATTATCTGTAGGTAAATCATTTTCTTTCTTCTGAAACATAATTTTAGACTGGACTGAGTTGAAGTTGGCATTATTCCCTGTGCTCCCCGTCATATCAAAGTGCACCATATATTTTAACTTTTTAGTAGCTTCTGCCAATGAAAACATGAGTTATAATTAATAGTCTCAGCAGTTTTGCTGCCAAGGGTTCCTGGCCACAACTCTTAGTTTGTTTTATGCTGCAGATGCCTACTTCTGAACCTTGTTAACAATTTTTTTCCTTTGCCATTATGCCAATGATTAAAGGCTACTACTGGCCAAAGAACCAGCCCTACTCCAGTAAAAGAGGCAAGCCTATGAAAGAGTTAATTTGATTCTGAAAAAATATTTTTGAGATTGCAAAACAGGAGTGAAGGACAAAAAAGGAGCTAAGACCCTTGCTGAGGTTAAAGCACCRTCTCACATATCAGACAATTAATTTTTCTAAAGTAATTTTTTCTATAGAGTTCCATATTGCAGATGGAGTGTGTTCTGATGCTGAAAAATGACTGTACACAATAAACGTAGGGCTTAGTAGGTTGAGGTCTTATCTCTTTGCTGTCAGGAGCATCATGTAATTAATTGCCCTAATAATCTCAGTCCTGTAAGACTAGTAAAATCTCTTCCACAATGATATGATACTTTYCAATTATTCAAGTATGTATGTGTTTCTGAATATATGATTTGATTTCTGACTGTAGAGGTAGTTTGAGAAATGGAACTCTAACACAGGACCTTTAGGAAAAGGTAATTTTTCTTGCCAAAAAATTAGGTCTGGTCTCCCTGGAATTTTTTCATTCTCTATTTGTGGGGTTAGACCACACAGAATGGTTTTATATTATTGACAACTGAAATTGGCTGATTAACTTGCTTTTGCTGAATTTGATGTTAGAGAAGTGTTTTCATATCCTGTAGAAATGTTTAATTTTTTTTCCCACTGCATTGCCTTCATGGTAGTCTTGCTAATGTAACATAAACTGGATATTGGTGTGGCAAGACTCTGATGTCTCACTCTGCTTTTCTTCCAAAGAAGCTTTTGTTCTGCTTATATCATTTTTGGTGACTGAGCCTTCTGTGGAAAATGTAGTGTGGGTGGTTCAAACACTGTATCTGATCAGATGCTGTTTACATAGGGCATCTGATTAATGAGCACATGTCTGAGTGGGATTAATTCTGTAATAAGCCCCTTGGACAGACACAAACCTAAGGAATGGATTCAGGCCRTCTTATTCTGTCATCTTATTCTGTAGTGCTTAGTGAAATTTCATATGGAAACCTCAGAGTTGAAAAACCTAAGTGTAACTGATGTCTTTTCTAGTATTGTCATGTCTATACTTTTCTCTACTTTTTCAGAACAATAATGATTTGAATAGAGATAATTAAATGTTCTGGTGCTATTTACTTAATGCAGTGTTCTGTGGGTACTTGATAGTCCCAGCAGGCAGTGCCTAAATGTGTCTGAAATTTAGCTTTGTCTCATTTTTAAACATGAGTCTCCTCCTTCMTTCCTGTCTATTTGTCCACTTGGTAATAAACTACTTTTATAGTATCTAATTGTTCCTCATACAAATTTTCTATTTATTATACTCCTCTATAATGTGTAAGTCTTATCAAAAGATGGTCTGAAGTGCTCATGTGMTCTCTCTTTGCTTTAGTCTTTTAATAAATGCTGTGATAGGCTTAGCTCTTAGGAGGGTGATGTTTCCTATTTTTAGAAACACTGCTGTATTTGATGAGTCATAGTACTGTCATCTTAGCTACTTCTTTAAATCTTGCATTTAAAGGGGAAAAAAAAAACTTCATAGAAATAAACTTCCCAGATTAGAGTTTGTAAAATGCTCTAAACCGAACTTCTGCTGCCAGGACAAGGTTGCATCTAACTTGAATCTCAGAAGTAATTTTTGCTGTACCAGWGGTGTTGGTTTGAGTGCTTGGCAAGGTAGCCTAAGGGTCAATGACTTGTTGAATTACAGGAGTCTCTTTAGCAACCTATTAGAGCATGAATTAAAGAAATATTCCTAATTTGCTGACTCCGTTACACCAAGAGGACCAGCCATRCTGCTATGACAATTCCATCAGCAAGGCATTCCATCTGTCCTGAGAAGTAAAWGATGAGCTGTGGCACAGCTAGCCAGCTGCAAAGACATGATTTGAAAAACTTTATTGATCTTGGTCTGTTGCAATYTGTAAAGCTTGAGAATAGTGATTGCTTGCAACTTTGGCTACGCTCTCTCTATGCTTGCACTCCTCACTGGACTTGCACCAGTGGAGAACCAAGAACCAGGGATTAGAGGGGCTGAAGCTGTCAGTGCAATGTTTGACATCATATCTTAGCATGGTTGTGCTGGATCAGGTGCACTAGCAGTAAAACTGGAAGTATGAGACAGTGCAGGGAGCTTGCACTGAGCCCTGAACCTTCCAGGTGAAAGGTAAATCCCTATATGCTGCAGTGTATTTCCAAGTGTGGGAACTCTGGTGGGGAGTAGTTTTGTGTGRGTCCATTTTGGTCCATTTTACTATTATTGTCATTAAGTAGATATATCTTCCTCTAAGTAGGAATTAAAATTAACATTGCTGCCAATGGAGTAGTGTTTGTGCTATGACATGAGTGTAAGCTGTGGGAGGACAGTGGGATGTAGGTTACCCCCTGGGGTTAATTTGGGCTTAAAAACATAATTAGAGAAGAAATCTTATACAATAATGGAGAGGTTCCTGCTTTTAATTACCCTCAAATGGATCCTGTCTCTAGGGATCTTGAACTGCTGCAGGAAGAACCTCTGCTGAAAGAAGGCCTTGAAGGTCAGCCTTCCCCAGTGAAGGCTTTCAAGAGGTAATTCTTGGCCTCTGAGGCAGCTATGGATGATGCTTCAGGACTGCTGAGCAGCAGTACAGAAAGTCCTCCTGTTAGTATCAAGAACAAGTGGACAAAAAATTTCTTTACTTCCAATCAAAATTTGATCAGTAAAAAGCAGGGTTTTGAGATCTTGACAGTTTTTCATTGCTAGAATATTATTTTGATCAAATAAGCAGTAAGAAATAAGTAGGTTTTTTTCTCTCCTCTGTTCAGGAAATAGGAAAATAACGGCAGTGAGAGAGAGCAAACATACTGACTAGCATCGTAAAACACTGAAACCACTTGGAACTAAAAGCTTTCTGTCTTCCCATGACTTCTTGCTATATTTTTTTCCAGTTTAGTGGTTTACCTACAAACCTGCATCCTGCAGGACTGTGCAGCTCCATAGGCAGGAGAGCTGGCAACAATTGTGTGCAGAGAAATCTGTGCTTGTGTGGAAGAACTGATGGGACATGCCATGCTGGGAAAAGTTAAACTGGAAAATCAACACCTGACTGTCTTTAAACAGAAATATAATCTGTTTGCTCTCTGCAAGAGATCACTAGATTCCATGGGTGGGCAGTGGTATTTCCTTGCTCGTGCTCATTGCTGTAGTCTGCCACCTAACAAGAGCTGATGTAGTCAACTACACTCAACTCGGTATCACTGCAGCTTTCTAGTGAACTACAGTGAAAGTAAGCTTATTTTAAATCTCTCCAGTATCTCTTGCACTTGCTGCTGTGTATAAACTTAAACTGTGTTCTCAAAGGCTTCAGTCTACAGCAGATACTATGCCAGAAAAGTTTAGAAGACAGTCACTTTCTCACACACAAACTACTACCCATGATTATTTTTTGTTTGCTGCAAAATTTATTGTAAAATTAATATTTAACCAAATAACCAATAATATCTGGCTTCTCTTTCCCACATAGAATCACAGAATTTTTTGCCTTAAAGAAGATCTCTGTAAGTCACCTTGTCCAACCTCCTGCCTAGAACAGGGTGAACTCATGGAATCACATGATGCTCTAAATTGGAAGGAACCCACAAGGATCACCACATCCAGCTCTTAAGTGATGGCCTGTACAGGGATTAAATCCACAATCTTGGTGTTATTAGCACTATGCATTAACCAACTGAGCTAGATGAGGCTACCAGCACATCATGAAAAGGTACAATTTAGCTACCACTCTGTGACCAGAAAATTTGAGTTTCCAGCTCTTAGCTGCTTTAGTGACAGTGTGCTAAATCGGTTACTGAACAGTAGCAGCAAGTATCTGCTTTATTAGCTTTATAAAGTGGCAGGTAATGTTTTAAAACAAAATACTCAAATATAAGCCCTGGAAAATACTTTTGCTGTGGTTCCATGAGTGTGTGCTTTCCCTGAGGTGACACATCGTACAGGTGCAAGTAGCCCTGCTAAAGTAGAGCACTRTGTGGCAKCACCCAACTGCCAGAGYTCTCTTGGACAAAACCGATGCCCCYACTGAATGTGATGAACTAYTTTCAAGCTCTTTCTAAAGCCAGTATATGGAAAAAATTGCAAGCCTTATGTTGGAAAGCTTTGGTTTTTTTCCCTCTTGAGTATGGGATCTTATTGTGAGTTTGGAAAAGCATGCCTCTGCCACTAACTTTGGTGGTCTGAAAGAGGGGAGACACTGCCAATCTCTGCAAAGCTGCTTTTCAATATGTCAAGTAGCTGGCAGGGTGTGGTAAAGTAAAAAAAAATCAGAAAAACAAAACAAAAGGCAGGCTTAGGAAATAGTTTAATTGAAGTAAGAACTCCACTAATTATGTCTGAGGCTACACAGACGGAGCCTGACAATAAAAACATTTTTCAATCTGTTGGAAGGCAAAAAATTAATTGCAGGCCCAGTCACCAGTTGAGGTCATTTATTTAAGGGGAAACTGTGCTATGGTTCTTCATAGTTTTTATGGCTGGATATGYTTTACATAGCTGGACTTGTAACATGATATTTATTATGTTCTYAAAAGGAGACTATACTCCAAAGAGGTAAAATTAAAATTCTCTTGTGGGAAGTGGTGGCACTCTTCACTGAAAGCAAGTAGTCTGATTTCTTTYGCTGCTGTGCATCCTGGTGGCATTTTGAAAGCTGTTCAGTTCAATAATATGGGTATTGCATATGAGTTCCTCTTTGGTCTAATAATGTGAAAGACAGAGCAAAATGTGGTTTGCTAGAAGTGCTGCAACTTGTGAAACAGGACAGAGTGTTGAGCTGCTCTTTTTTTTTTGTTCAATACTGGAAATTCCTCTTGTAATGAAAGCAAGTGGAGAGTGAACCTGCCTTTATGTGTGGGCTAATGATCCTTGCTGTCTTTTCTTGTTTAGGTCTCTCAGTCTTGGGATGAATTGCAACACAGATGAAGCAACCAGCCACAGGGTCACTGGTCTTTGGTAAAGGAAGCAGCTTGTTTGAGGCAAATAATTTATTTTTTCTTGCCATGTTCTGCTGTTATAAATCTTACGTAGCAGTACCAGTTTAAGTAAACTGGTGCAAAGTTTTTGGAATATAATGAAAATTGATTTTTGGTGTGCTGGTGTGAGAAGTCTTGATGGAAGGGACAACTTCAAACTCACCACTTGTACTGGAATTAGAATGTGTCAGGATTATAGATTATAAAATTTGAACTTCAAAGAGTAAATACAGGCACTGTGTTTGTTACTGTGACCTCAACTCCTGGAGCCAGAGAACCGTCAGGACTCTTTAGGTAAAGCCCATGGAAAGACAAGAACAGGGCAGGAGTATCCTGTCTACTGTCACAGCTTCCTTTCAGCAATGAGGTCACAGTGAAAATACATGTTTGTGRCTATGTATAGGGCTAGTGGATATTGGCTATTACAAAATCTTTACTGAAGCTGAGAAAGGAAAGAAGGAGCCTGCACAGTAGGATTTCACTTAAGTAGTGGACCTTAAATAAACATTTGGGAATGTAATGTTGCTATGTATTTCAGGCTTGGCYTGAAGTTTCTCATCTCTTATTCTGCAAAGTGAATTTTGAAATAGAGAAGTTGCTCACAGCAATAAAATTCAGTTTTTATCTGTGGTGTTATTTTGGAGGATATATGAAGAGKTTCTGGCTTCTCAGCAGCTCAAAGGTGTGTTTATTTTGGTAGCAATTTGCTTACAGTGTTTTATGATGGTGCAATGACAGAAATGGGTTGGTCCATGAGTACAAGCCTTTTAGGACTGAGATCATATTCCACCAACTGACTTCCATGAAATTCAAATGTTAATTTATGTTTTTTGGAAAAGCACATGAAGCCAAAATTGCTATTTACAACATCTGGAGAGAATATTTAYTGTACTTGGTTCAATCCATTCATCTGTTGGGATAGAGCTCATTGAGGGGAAAGGAAAAGAAGGTGGAGAGCAGCCCAGGAACATTTCTTTTCCTCTCTGAGCTTCCTCTTCTCTGTTAAAGAAGTTTGACATTTCAGTGTAGAGCTGATTAAAYTATTCCCTGAGGTTTAACATCTGTATCACAGAACCAGCTCAAGTGATTGGAGCAAAGAGGCTGAACAAAAAAACCCTAATGTAACTCTCTAGTGTTTATTTCACACAATCTGTTACTGGGAGACTGGGGAGAAAGTTAKAGAACGCTCTGTATTCACTGTGTATATTTATTGTGAATATTGGACAATGTTCTCACATAGAGAAAYAGACAGTATTATGAGAAATGAACTAAAAAAGTTGTTTACTGACACCAGGGCAGGTGCTTTAAAATTACTGTGGAAGTGAGGGGGCGAAATGGAAGTGTTTTGTTAAAAAAGAGATTTTCAATCCTTCATATTTTTATTTTTATTGCCATTCATTTTCACCATAAATAGTTTAACAAATGGCTTTTTTTCTGCAAAAGGGAATTGAGATGGGCTGTTAATGATTGTTGAAAAATACATTGTAATAAAACATTAGGCTAATTAAAAGCAGGGACTTAGAGAAACAAACCTTGAAGCTACCAACYCTTTTATGAAAGTAAAAGTTCAAACTATCTTATTTGAATGTTCCTGTATAATGAATGACTTTCTTGTTGTAAAATACAACTGTAGAAGCATGGCTGGAAAGCAGGGGGTAATATATACAGACAGTTATCCAGATGGAATGGCAAGATTTGTTTATCACTTCATAAATGCATCAGATTTTAAACATATATTTTATATTATCTACACTTGTGGCAGCTCTGTGCTGATGTATCTGGGGAATGGAAGCTCCTAATTCATCACAGCTTTTTGAGAGCTCCTCAACTACCGTGGCAGGTACAAGACTCCAGGGAAAATAAAGATTTTTCTTTCCTCATTTATTTTGTGTACTTTAGGGAGCAGAAAGCATTTCCTTTCCCTTTGATAAATCTCTTTAAGTAYGACAAAGTAAGAAAATGAAATCTGAAARGCAGAAATGAACAGAGCATCAGGATAAATTCTTTGTAACTGGATATTAAAGTTCGGCRTTTTTGTGGGGGGGTGTTTGATGGTTTGTTTGGTTTGGATTTTCTTTGGTCTAGGAGGGGGTTTGTTGGTTTTTTTCCTACTACAGGACTGGACACACTATTCTATATGTGCTCTTACAAATAGAAAATAGAAGGGAATAAACATTTTCATTACTCTGCTRGCATGCATTGTGGTATGTGGGTGATTTTCTTTGCTGCAAGAAAGGGCACACTCTTGACTGTTTTTAACTTGTGTCTATCAACACACCATGACTTTCTCTGCATAAATACTCTCTAGCTAATCAGTCCTTGGCCTGTACTGTTGTGTAAGTTTATTTCATCCCATGTGCAGGGCTTGATACATGCATCTATTGAACGACTCAAACTTTCTTGCCAGCCCATTTTTCAAGCTTTTGCAGGCTCCTGAGTAKCAACTTGCTCCAGTGTACTGAGTGAGTCCAATTTGGTATCTTAWTTGCTGAGAGTGAACTCTGCCTCCATCCTGGTCCTTAATAATGACRTCAAGCACTACTGACCATGTCATCACTCTTTGAGGGATAGCCCTGCTATGTGGCTGCCCATTGGASTCCATCAGGGACTGGAGTTTGATTGACTGGCCCATGGCTCTCAAAAGTGTTTTGATACCCCTCTTTAAGGTGACTACATAATTTGTCTTTTTATATTGGGAATATCCTCTGATCACCATGACCTTTCTTTGAGTATCTATGAAGAATGATTGCATCAATAGAAAGGTTTTATGGTYCTCCTTGTCTGCAGAAATATAAATCAGCTTCTGCCACTGTTATACTGCTGAAGGCCTACAAAAGATGAAGCAACTATTAYTGGGTTGCCATTTCAATCAGGAAGACATGCCTGGCAGAAGTAGAAAATTCTGAAGGGCTATCTGGGTGGAAATACCAGAGCAGAAAAGCCTAGCAGCCTAGTTCTGGTGTCAAGGGTACTTAAAACACTGTGCATGCAAATGAACAAAGATGAGGAAACGCTGCATGCTGATGAGGTTCTTGGTTTGTTGCTTTTTAAAAAATATTGGTTGTTTATAAGCCCCTCAGTCGCGCTGAAAGTTTAAATAACTGACCAAGCACTTGAAAGCTGTTTTGGGTCTTTGCAATTGCAAAGAAAGACACTTCTCTGTGCTCCTCTGCATGGTATGGTTGACTGTCAAAGAGGAGGGGTTCTGGGMGGTTTTTGGATAATTTACTTTGGGAAAATGTTGTGCACTGTCCTGTCTGGAAAAAGAGCATGTGGAACTTTTCAGCTACAGTAGGAACTGCACATTCCCAGTGTGTGAGTGTGGCTTAGCTTGGCTTGGCTTAGAAGGGTGTCTGATGCAATYTGATATGCCAGTAAGTTTCAGTAGCATATAATAGTTGTATTTCTCTCTGTCTTTGGATTCAGAACAYGTACAAAGAGACTCAATTCTATATGTGTTATAATGTTAAGTTTTTCAAGCAGTTATTTTGCAAATGATGCTTGCACCATACTATAGAAAGGTTGTGAGGATAGAACAAGTCATTGTTAACATCTAAGAGCATTTTACTATAGTTGACTTTACAAGAGGCTGCCATATCATGTTTCCATTGAAATTTGAGAACTGAAAAGACTTGCAAATAGATTTGGTTCTGCAAGATACTAGAAAAAGGTGGGGGATCCAACACTTCAAGGAAAAACACAGGAAAGTTTTTATTGCAGGCTATGTTACTGTGGCTTACTAAAGTCCTTCCTCAGAAGGAAAGTGTCTGAACTACACCAGCTGGCCATTGTGCTGGCATTTGTGCAGAAGAGCWTTGAGTTAGAACAAATAACAAGTTTATCGACTTTACCAATCAGCTTAAAATATTCTGTTTGTTTTGTTTATTTGYTTTTTTAAGGAACAACCAAAATAACCTGTCTTTGAATATGTCAGTGTGGGGCATGATTCTGTCCTGMATTGCTGCAAGTCATCCAGTCCATCTCTTCAATTTTTGACTCCTGTRAGAAAAGATAAACTAAAAATGTGGCACAGAGCAGATTAAATCAACATACCATGACATTATAATGAATTGAAAATCTGATGTCAGTCTGCTGGTAAATTTAGGCCAGCAGGAGCTGTGCATGGTTCGTTGACAAATAATAAGATCATTTAGCCAAGGTGTATATCATGTTACAGCATGGGATCTAGGTGCCTTGTGCCAAAAGCAAAATTTACAGGGAAGCAAAGCTACAAAACTTCTSCTTCCAAAGCACATGCTGGGAAGGCTCTCTGTGAGGATTAGGTATGTAATGAGGTGTGTATTCTCTTCAAGGCTGAAGCAAAAAGGTATGAGATGTGCTTATCTTGAACAGAGCCAACTGGCTGCGCATTTGTAATAGAGTCTGGCAYGGCCCTTGTCACTGCCATARAAAARCTCAYRGAGCCTGTGCCTCTGTTCCTTTCAYWCAGGTAACARCAGTGAATCTCCTGCCTCTGTTTATTGTTCTTTTGGTGTTTCATTGGCTTAAGTAGCAGCAGAGGTTGTTGGCCAGCCAGTTCATACAAGTAACACACAGAGCTATGCTAGGACATTGTCCTTGCTATTCAAGGACAAGAGGAGCTGGCATCAGACTCATAAGAGCCAGGAACCATTAATCTAACCACTAGGCATAGCATACACTTCTAAAGTTTTTATTTTCCTTCCTAGGGAGGGCCTAAGGTATTTTGCTTTCAGATATCTCAGGAATACTTCAGTTACTGTACTGTTTTACTCCTGAGGCATACATGAACTAAACTGTAATAAAGTTTGAGTAAAGTACTAGGATGAAACATATACTTCATTTTACTTWCTTGAGAGGCTGAGTACAGAAGGTTTGTTGATTTATATTTGACCTGTATTAAAGTACATGAGATTTTAGAATCACCCATAGCTGCATACTTTGTAATGGAAATAACATCATCTTTCCAGTTGGCCCGTTTAAAAATTCATTAATCTGTTCTTTGTTACTTCAAAATATCTTGCAGAAGGGAATTATCTTTGCTAACTCAATATACTCAAAATCAGAACTGAAAATCCTGATGCTGACTGAACAAATCCACGACATCTGTGGCAATTTTAAAAATCCTGTAGTTGTGGGCAAAATTCCAAGATGAGTAGGACTTCTGAATTTGAAGACAGTGGTTTTATGCCCTCTGTCCTTATGTCTAGGAGTTCATGACACAGTGGGGAGAGAACTTYATTYGCTGTTAAAATATTTGTCAGTGAGATGCTTTTAATCTTCAAATGGCTGTCAGAGGCTTAATTAAGGGTTTGCATTCTTKGTTGTTTTGTTGGGTTTTTTGTTTGTTTTGTTTTTCTTTTTTTAAAGAGGTATCTTGYTCTTCTGAAGGCTCAGAAATGATGAAGTTGCCAACTTGGCCACTATTACCACAAAACTTAGTGTGCAGAATACTCAAAGAAGCACACTGTTGTTCAACCTCATGATTCATTCAGCAGGGAAACACTGGATTTGGCAAACCTAACTGCCATATTGAAACACTTGAATGGGAAAATACACTTTCTCTGTTTCATGTTGGTCCAACATGCCATCTCTTTTGCTAGRGCTAGCATGAAAAATCATTACATCCCAGAGATGCAGCCTCTGGGTAAAAGTAATCAATGGATGAAATGGTAACGGTGCTGACTTCATTATTCAGCCTTGGCCTTTTCCTTCAAGTATACCTTAGAGATAATAAYGACCTGGAAGGAGCTGGTTTTAGTACTATGAGAAAAGAAAATGACTTCTTCAAAGTTTTATTAGCTGATATGGAAAAATGTATAAAAKTTTCTCTAAGATTCATCTGTTGCAAGGGAAGTGAGAGCTGTTTAATAGTGGGATCCATTTGTTGTATTTTAAAGGAAAGGTTATAAAAAGAAGTTTGTGAGGTACTGGTCTGACTTTAATTAGGGTTACAATGCTGCTTAGCTGCCTGTGTGTGTATCACAGATGGCTGGCAGGGATTTGGAGGTTGAAGAAACTGGATGACTCAAAGATGGTCCCGTTTATCAGCCACATGCTCTGACTTCTGTTCCTGCTAGTCTGAATGGGTAGTGCTCACTATAACTCACTCACTCTGATGGGTCTTAAGGGTGTTCCCCCTCTGGGATGTGGGGTGGCCAAAGTTCATGGCCAGCTCAGGGATAGCTCCCTGGAYGTGATCCCACCTTGTTCTTTAACTGTAACCCTGGAAATAGGAGCCACAAATTCCCACCAGCTGGCTGTGGCAACTGACTCCTCACAACAAGAGGCTGAGCTCAGAATTTGCAGGAGTTGGGAGTAGTGCAGGGAGAGTCCTGCTTGGGGCAAAGCAGTAGGAGTATTCTGGGGACAGGGTTTGAGGAGCAGTATTGATTATCCTAAGATAAATTGCTTGTCACTAGAATTGCCTTGTTTAAAGTTTAGGGCTTGGCATGCTCCAAAGATCCCAGACCCAATGGGAGGTTAGCAAAGCTTTGGAAGAAGAGTGCTACTGATAGTGAACATAAAGAATGCAGAACTTAGAACTTGGCAAGAGCACCCAAGACAAGAAGGTACTAACTAAACTAATTCAGCAACTGTGTCAAAATCTGTTCCAACTGAAGGTACAAGGGTAATTCTCACACAGGGAGATCACAACCAAATGACCTCTGACTCAAACGAAGACCTTGTTTGTTGCACTGCTACACGAAATAATGGCATGACACACAGCAACCACGAAGGGAAAAAAGAGCAAGTTTTACTTGAGATCAGTCATATATATACCAAAGGACAAACAGGAAGATTGGTGGAGAAAGCCTCCACCTCCACACACGCTGGCTAATACAAGTGCTTGTCAAGAAGATCCATCCCACCAAAGGGAATGTGAACATCAAAGCTCATTAGAAAAACAACACCTGTTGTTTATGTAAAGACTATGAGAAAAATCTGACTCTAAAGTGTAGTTTATCAGAAGGCTTARAAATTCAGGGTGACACTTGTTCATGCACAGTAGCTAATCATGAATTAATTACTATCTTTCACAATTAGTCTTTYTATGAGTAACCAATAATAGAGCAATAAAATCAGATTTTTTTTATTAGATAGGTGGAATATATTAGATTAACAGTGTATAAATAATAATTGTCTTCTYTGCTCAGGGTRYCAGCTTTGTGGATTTACAAACTGGYACCTATCCATGTGCAAATATGAAATAAATCATAACCTGGTATCTTACTGCACACTGGGTGATGAATCTTGRTTTTGGGAGAACAGTTTTCTGGTGGTCCGGATGAGACAAGCCTAAAAGACCTTTCTAGTTCAGCTGTGTACCTGAAGTGAAGGGGTGTGGTTGAACAGATTCCAGGGCACACCAACTTTTGGTTTGGGGATGCTGGACAACCTGTCCTGTGTACTGTGTATAGCCTATCATCATGCTAGGACTGAACTAAAAAATGAGGGTTGCTTTCCTCTGTGGAAGACAGAACATGGGCTCGATGTGTACAAGATAAATGGTAAACTGTTGGTGTCCAGAAACATAAATTCTGTAAAAGCAATGYAGTGATTTTCTGAATTGAGATTGGTTCCTAACCTGCACGAGTTTGGRGCTAGGAGAATACTCTAACCAATGTGTATCTCAGAAATTTGTGGCATTTTTACACATTTCCACATTTTCTTTCAAAAKTAATTTTATTTAAGTTTTAGAAATTTTCTGTGTGTGATCTATGTTGTATTTTTAGAGAACAAAGCAGTTAAAATCTATTAAGTAGAATAGAATACATTGGAGAGTACAGATATTATTGTTTTATTTTTTCTTACTATCATTTAAGACTTAGACAAAGTGAAACAACTGAAAGAAATATTATTTTAAACAAAATGCAGTCTTTTAGTTCTTGGTGTGCTTCTTTCTCAAAAAATTTTTGTTCAAATAATTCTGGTCTTGTCTGGGGACAGACAAAAGTATACTCTTCTGAAAGAGCAATCAAGAGCTAATSCATCCATCCACCTCTGCTAAAACTCCCCAAAACCAGAAACCCTTCAAATATGTCCCAGGTCCCTACAGTTAACTCACAGAAACTAAAGACTTGACCGTGTACCAGACTTCTTTTTCTTTGCAAGTGTTTCCCCAGAGAACTGAGGCTCTGAGCAGACACTGCTGTTCAGCATCAGGATTTTTTGGCTGGGCTGACCACCACTTCAGCTAAAAACTTGTTCTGGCATCAGTCAAAACCCAGACAGTAACTAAACAAGCAATGAAAATTTTGCTTGACTAGTAAAGGGTCATATTTATTCTTTTGAAATGCTGGATGCAAAGGCTGACATATGTGATCCTTTAAGCATCAGAGAGATCAGGAAATTTTGCAGCACTTAAAGGACTTTCAGGTGGTGACCTGGTGGACAAAATGTCTTCAAGGACTAGAATTCACAAGTGTGACTGTTAGKTTTTGTGATACAACACTCATACTCACACAGAGGAGCACAGAGGGATGATGGCAATGGGGCCTTCTCTCCAGAGAAGGTGACACCCTGTCAAGGCCCCTCCTGGGGCTCTCCCATGAGAGTGCTTTCCCCAGTGTCCTGCTTTGAAACCCATTAAGAAAAGTCAGAAGAGCTACTCTCCAGAGCACTGTTGCAACTGTTTAAAACTTCCCAAGTGGAATACACCCAGGAAAGTTTTTTGTTGCCTTTTGTGGCAGCTTTGATAGCGTGGAAGCTGCTGCAGCTCCCACCCCTGAGGTCCTGTCAGTAATRAGGCTGAGCCCGTGTTCCCAGTATGTGCACATGCAAACACCCACATGGCACACACACGTGCATGGCTGGCTGCACAGAGCAGCACARACACACACCCAGCACACACAAAACCACAAACAGCACCAGTGCCCTCATCCTGCTTCTTKCTCTGGCAGCTCAGGGTGAGGGTCTGTTAGGGGGATGTGCATACCAGCCAGCTGGGAGCTGTGTTTGCWGCACTCAGACAGCTGTGCCCCACAGCTGCCCAGTGAGATGGACCATGTGAAAGGGAGGGACAGACAACATTTGGTTAAGGGACAGGGCTCTTGGTGGCTCAGCTGAGCACTCTGAGGATGAACAGGAGGGCTAAGCTGAGTTAGTAATATGCTATTGCCATGTCCAATGTCTGACCACCAGTAAAAGCCTCAGCAGTGACCAGTAGTGGTGATTTTTTTGTTATGGTGTTGTGCCCAAAGAAATGCATGAACACGGTGCTAGATTTGTCCCTGGTGAAAAAGAGCAAGGACTGCTAGGCCAGCAGATCCTGTTCCACTCAGGAGGAAATGAAAGCAAATTGCTGTCCTCTTTGCTTTCCTTGAAAGTCCTTCAGGGAATCCAAAATACTTGTCAGCAGGCGGGCACCTCATTCTCTTGGATGTGGGGTCTTGAAATCACAGAGAACTTGTGGTAAAAGCTATAGAGAACAGCTGTAGAGAACAGGTGGAAGAGCAACGAAGTACACACAAAAAAGGCATGGGAAGAAAAATCTTTGCAGAGAAAACAGACTTGGATGCTGACAACATGAAAAGGATACCAAGTCTGGCTTTAAAGTTACTAGAAATAGACATCTCATCATGCTCAGAGAAGGCTGTTCAGTGGCCTCCACTTCAGAAAAGAAGAAAGGAAACAGGTTTATTTTCAATAAATTCCCCTTTTCTATATTTTTGTAGAAGCCCTATGTGTAACTATTTTCCATCTGCAATKATTAAAAYTCAGCCAGCACAATTTTCAATCCTGTTATTCATCCTTTCTTAACACAGATGGTCTAGGTTTTGTTGCACCTGTCAGATAAACAGATATGCTAATAAATTGTTTTATGATTAATTCCTAGATAATGTGAACCCATTACATCTCTTTACTAGACATCCTGGATCTATTTACAGAATGGTCCAAGGAGCYCTGGGCAAGGGGCCATGCTCCAGGCAGCAGAGGAAGGCATGACCACTCTGAGACATTTTCTGGTCCACCATGTGGGTAAAAAAGCCTTCCTCCCCATAGCTGCAGGGCACATTAGGTGTCTTTGTGGTACATGAGCATCAGGCAAAAATGTAGCCAAAGTGGATCAGAGGAGCCCTGACAAGTGGTCATGCTCCATGCTGCAGAGGAAAACAGAAGACCTCTGGAGTCTAGTGCCAATTTGCCTCAGGGGAAAATTCCTTCCTGACCCCAGGACTAGTGATCAGCTATTCGCTAAGCATTAGCATTCACATGTGCATGTCACAAAAGCTCTTGTAAAAGAAAAAATATTGCAATTTCACATTTCTACAGAAGGCAAGACCTGTCTCCTCATCCCACAGCCTTTTGGTCATGCCCCCCAGGAAAGGCCCAAGCCCTGTTCTCTCTCAACCTGAAGCCATCTCAGGGCCTTCCAAAAGAAGCCAAATACCATGGTCTTGATCAACCTTGGGGGCAGAATCCTTCCCAAGCATAGTGGGTGCTACGAAGTGCTGAGACTCCTTGACAACATTTCTGGACCCCATTTCTTATGGCTACTGCCTGTGGCTCCATGGGGGATGAGGATAACAAGTTCTGCAGTGCTCCTCAAGAAGGAGCATTCAAGAATGGACATTCAAGAAGGCATTCCCTTGGTTTTGCTGTTGCTACCCAGCTGAAAAGGCACCACAGCCCCMGGCACATCCAGGGATTGGTGGTTGTCATCTCCAGAGGGGCTTGCATCTGTTTTGTCAGGCTGAAACAGAATTTCCAGCCACCAGATGGGCCTTGAAATGACCTCTCCAGGAGCTGGCTTTGCCATGGAGAACCTACAGCAGCCCCCTCCAGTCTTCCTTCCTCAATCCCCATCAAATAATTCCACTAGCTCCTCAAGGACTTCTCTAATGTTTTCAAAATGCCCCCTGGCCTGCTGTGGCAGCACAACATGGGAGGCTGCTCCCTTTTATCCTGTCCCTATGGTTTCATACAAGCTGCATCAATTGGCTTCTATGTTTTGGATACATAAATATTTATTTTTTTAAGAACAATAGACAATGGACTGTCTTTCTTCTTTTCCTMCACCAATTCAATTACATATGTTTTCCAGGCAGTAGTACTGCTAATTCAGCAGGGTACATGTGCATGTCACAAAAGCTCTTGTAAAAGAAAAAATATTGCAATTTCACATTTCTACAGAAGACAAACACAATCAAATTCCTGTAATTGCCCTATGTTTGCTCTGTTGTTCTCAAACTATAAATGTTATATGGAAACACTGGGATTCATATGTACATTCRTCCTTTAAGGAGCAGAATAGGTCTCAATCCCCTGGGTACTTGGTTTACTAAAGATGTGAYGCCTCTGGCCTTTCTGCTCCTGCTGCATGTTGCTTTCTGCAGCATGGGACAACACCCACACCACAGCTCCACTGAGCTCCAAGCCAGATGGACAGCTAATGGGTATGGCTCTGTCACTATGCAGACTGCTTTAAAAGACCAAATACTATTGTAGTTATTGCAGTATGTTTCTGATTAAAAATTGTACATTTTGCATTCCTCATTCCAAAACTACRTTTAGTAATGCCAAAAGAAGCAATGATGTGATCTTTCTAAAATAGCGAGAAAGATCAAAAGAGAAAGAACAAGAAAACCTACTMGTGTTGAAAAATTAGTGTCCAATTTTTTGATACATAAATACTAATACCAATCACCTCATTACTAGAAGACTGACTTATATGTCAAAGAATCCATAGGTAAGATTGAAACCCATACCACCATGTAAGTGGCCTGACCATATTGTGCCTTCTGACTGGGAAATATTCCAGTGGTTTGTCTTTTGGGGAGATTGTTTCCTTTTGTTTTTTTGTAATTTTTTTCTCTCTGTTGAAAAGCTCTTGAAACAACTATTAAATAAAGGCAAACAGCTAACAGTCCTTCCATCAAAGCATGGAAAAACATATCCATCTGCCTTTCTGTGAATTGTAAGGGAAGGAGGTGAAAGCTATGCTAAATATCTGAGGAATGATGAAGGAGGGCAAACTGCACTCTGATTTTCTGTATCAGCTGCATAACTCATTCATCACTATTACAATTTGCAGCTGGGGATATTGCAAGGTTCTGACATGAGCTGTATTGGGAGATGGAAACACCCTGGTGAGTTGACTGCATAGTGTAGTTAAGAGGCCTCTACTGTTACTTCATGTTGTAAATGCTTCTCTATTGCTGTTGAGAAAACCAGTACCATTTTAAACAAAAAATCTGAGTGACTTCTAACTCTCTGAAAGGTCTAGACTGCAGTTTCAAATTTGGTTAGGTTTGGTTTTTTAAAAGTTCTTGGGAGTGGCATGTGCACTGGAACCTTCTTGCATTTTCCTAACCATTTTTTTTAGCGCACACATGGGGGGTTGTAAGTAGAATCTGACTTTTAGGAAAAAGAGATCATGCCTATTTGCTGTCCCCCATTAAAACTGTCATCAGTAGTTCAAATATACCAACAYTTTMATTTCTTCCTTGTTTCCCCTTTTCTTCATTCTCTTTTGCATGTACCCACTGCTTTGACTGGGATTTTTTTTTTCTGTTTGCTTTTGTTTCCTAAACATTTGATTTTTGCTTAGTCTTATGCCCTGCCTGAACATTTAACTTTCAGTTTTGAATTCCAKCCTCTTCTGGTTTGTCCTGGCAGTATCCTCACCATCAGACTTTCAGATAATGTCAGAAGAGTCCAGCTATTGTTAGCTCTGGATGTAGGAAGTGGCATGACCATATTGGAGATAAGGCTCATCTCTTCTAAGAAAAGTAGAATGACTGAAATGTGGCCATGTCCCTTCAGGCCRCTAGTGTGCAGTAGCTTCGTTGCAATGCAACTGCAGTGTTTAGAATACATGATGCATGGTTTCAGTAGAGAGAGATATCCTGAAAAGACAGMTGTCTTGGAAGCCTTTCAAGTTGAGTTTTGAATTTCAGGGGGTTAGAAAAGTTTATTAATGCTTTCCCTAAAATTCAGAGATTTAACATTGTAATTTCAGTTTGCATAGTATATACTGTGTTTTAGTAGCTTTTTACTGAGAAATTGTGATGCCTTTTCAGGGAACTTTCCATCCCTACATTACTGCAAATAATTGTTGTGTGAACCAGACTGCTGGGTTTTCTCATTACTATCAAAAGATTCTCAGTAGGCTTCAGTGCAGTAATTTTATGCTCTATAGGACAAGAAATTAGTGCTGTTTTCAGCATGACAGGATCCTGTTTTAATGGTAGGACTAGCATACCTTTAAGGCTCCTATTTTCATTTAACTTTTGGAATACTAGACAGCATAGTAGGTGTAGCTTYTGTCAATTAAATATAGAAGTGTTTATTGCAATGGTCTCACTGTACTAGCTAGTGGGAAAGGAAGAGAATTTTCTTCTGTCTTGGATGTGGAGTGTGTGCTGTACTAAACAAACTACGTGTATTAAGCAGTTTATTGTCTGTCAGTCAAGCTTCTGTCTGTCTAGCAGTTACATTACCAAGAGTATCCACTTTCCCCTTTTCTCAAGTCTTGCAAGTAAACACAAATAGATTGTTTGCTAGAGTGGTGAGTTCTTGAATTTGTCATAGTTACTAGCGATAAATTATCTTTATGAGAAAGACATGGTGGGGAGGAGCTCACCATAAGTGCTTCTGAGCTGTGGTTATGTTCCTTAGAGTAAGCTAAGTAGAAAGAAGGACCTGAGGGCTTAGAAGCCTCACAGAAGGTCAGGTGGCAAACTTATCTATGAACCATGCTTTCTCTTTTCATGACACTACTTCCCTTTGACCAGGAAAGCCCAATTCATKTCAGAAGTTTTTATTTTTCTCTCTTCTCTGTCAGTGTAAGAACAATGTTCCTTTTTTAGAAAGCTTTTAGTTTTATTTTCCTGGCTTAAATTAGAGGTTAGGTTTACAAAAACAATAAGCTGCTCAGTTTTTACAATAGTTATAAATATAGAAATGACTATTCATAAATCTAAATAAGGCTGTAAAATTCAACCTGATTGTAAAAAAGATTGGAAGGGATTTTTTTAGTTTATGCATATGGACTTTGTTCATCCCCTAGTCCATAAAAAAGCTCAGSTGAACCATTATAAAGAATTCAGGTCCACAATTCWACATTTTTGCATTAAATACCCTCAGTGTGACACACAATGAAAAGCTCCCTATTGGCAGTTACTGGGGATCAGGGTGCTCGTGAGGAAGGCCCTAGTTTTGATTTAATTACACTTGGCAGAAGGCATTATTAATACTTCTAAAAGTTTACTGATAGCTACTCAATACATGCCAACAGGCTAAGATGGGTTCACTCAAGTCTGGTACTGGTGACATAGATACATCCACCACCATTCTGTGGAAGATAAGTGGAAAGATAACTCATCGACAGTGAAATCCAAAGTTAAGGTTTCATACTTCTGCCTGCCTGCCTGAGAAGGGGATTGTGTTGCCTTCTACTATAACCAAAGCACTCTTTTCTCTGGCAAAAATGTGAAATAACGGGCTTTATTTCCTTTGACAGAATTTGGCATATGGCATCTCAYATGCAGTGGTGGCCTGCCACCTCTCAAATGTATCATTTAATGCATTGCAATATTTTTTAATGATTTTAGAATACATCACTGGACATTAGAATATTATGGGTATGGAGTACATTATGGATACTAGCAGTTAGTCTAAAGTTGCAAGTTGCTTTTCTTCACTATGAAGTTTCATTTTATTGTTTTGTGCACTGTCCCTGAAATACTAGTGCGCTTYTAAAAACAGTCTGAACTTGCTTGATGAACTTGATAACCCTGATTATTTCAGTAGCTGCATAACACAGCTTCACAAACAGGRTGAGAAATCTTTTAATGCTGCAGCAGGTCTCATTAAATCCAGCTACCTCCAAAAGAAAACAGACTGGGAGCTGCATACCCCTTTGAATCTGTGTTTAAAGAGGATATTATCCCAACAGTTTGATCAGATTGATGTTTGTCTTCTTTTTTTACTGTTTTTTTACTGTTTTCTGTCTTATTTCATTCCTGTTAAAGCTTTTTTGTGATTCTGTGACTACACAACCTTGGCAAAAGGTGATGAGCCTTCACTCCTTGGCAGATAGATGGTGTTGAATTCCAAATTTAACACAAYGGGATGCCTGCACCAAAGCTCTTGTCCCAGGTTTTTGTGTAAACCTTTAACAACATTTATATCCCAAAAGAAGATTGGGTGTGGATGGGGTGCAGACTCCTCTGGGTACACATTAGGCAGTGGTGGTGTTCACTCTGTACAGAGATGCCTGAATAATGCCTCTTCCTGGCCACGTCCTCAACCTAAATCCAACATTGTTCTTTCATATTCAGGCTCTGTCTCTCTTCCAGGCACCCTGAGTGTCTTGGATTTCCTATGGTATGGGGACACAGTCACAAGAGAATATATGAAGTTTTATCTATGACCTGGTGGCCTCAACCTCTTTTTTTGTGAAAACAGGTGTTGAAGTTGCCCATTCTGTGTGCACTGAGCTCTATTCACCTGATGGTGGGTGCCTTATTCCCCTCCTCCTATTTTTGTAGGAGGTGTCTGCTTTTGGGACCATATTGCAAAGGAAGGGACTCAACTTGTTGTTGCAGGTCTTTGGCACAGGAATGGTTTTCAATGTGTGAACACATGGCATATACGAGCCTGAGATTTGGGGTTACAAAGATTTTACATGTAAAGCAGTCAATTAAAAATGTGAAGCATGCTGAGCAATCCCTTGACTTCCCTTGCCATGTGYTTTTTTTCCTGTGAATTTCTTTCCAAGGCATGTGAGGCATGACTGTTTTTCTGCTCTGGGAATCAGTTGCTTCAGAGGCATGATGAATCCCTCCCTCTATTTTAAATCTTAGAAYTGACTATACTGGCACACTATTCTAGCATATACCTTTCCTCAAAAATGTGTTTTTCTCTTTTATAGAAATACGTATTATTCTTTTGGAGATATTCTGTGTATATTCCCAATCATGCAATGAAAGATTAAAGCAAAGATCTCTCAGCTGGAAACTCATTAAACTTGAACAATTTCTCTTTTTCTGGAAAGCACCTGATATTTTATGTACATCTTATAAAGATGATTTTGCTAATCATTARTTTACTGCAGCTATAAAATGTTCAAAACTTACTCCCTTTCATACAGATGTGTATCATCACCCCTTAACACCAGGCAATACGTACAGTAATTGTTAACTTTCCAAGAATCAGTTCTTTTACCTTTCACTGCAAAGTTTCTTCCTGGTCTGCAATGCCCACCCACACATTCATATACTCATTTGGGGAGCTCAGCTGCAGGAACTGGGCCAACAACTGTGTCTTTTTATATGCATGTACAAACACACACATGGAGAATAATGAATATTTTGGTGAATAAATGCTTAACAGTTAAAAATGTGGTTTGAATTATGTAGTTTTCTGTTCCATGTGAATGTGTATCATTCCCATCAGAACGGACCATTCTGTAGGCTGGCACATTTGGAGTTTGCAGTTACTGTATTCATTTAGCCAGAATTTCTGTTGTATGGTAAAGGAAAAATATGCCAGAAATCCACAAGATTCTAAAAAGATTGTAGTGTGCACTCAAGAGGCCGAAGATGGACATGGTGAGAATCCCCAGCCCATCCCCAAAACTGGATCTCATCAGTACTGCTGAAACAATTTGGCAGCAAACTCCTTTTTTTCAGGTTACTTTCCAGCCTTCTGGCAGCTATGTACTTTGCTCATCAAAACCATGAAAAAGCCTTGTAATTCACTGGCAAGGTTTAAAATCATTTACATGTGTAACTCTGAGTGTTTGAAAGGTAATGTTGTAGACATGTCATTAGCCTAGGTGATAACATAATCCATAACGCTCAGAATTTCTCATTGTAAGCTTTTTCTCTAAGTTTTATGTGCTATTTTTGCTAAGCATTAACTGTTTGAACTGCAAATTTTCCATTTTGGTATCTGTCTCAAGGGGACCTGGGGGTGGGGGAATGAGCTAAAACTTCTTCAATGAAGACTAAACAATGTCAAAGAACAGAGGAGAATATATCCTCTCTTTTCTTAAAGTTTAGCAGCTTCTGACTGTGAAGAAATCACTTAATGTTTAATAGGAAGCTACTTTCATGTTGAGTATCCTGCTGCTCATCTAGGGAGTGTAAAAAATCCTAACTTGGCTAAGATTTAAGACCATGGTGTCTGAATCAAGAGCAGATACTTGCAAAATTTGAAWGATAATATTTTATATAGTCACAACATAGTTCACTAAGCTTTTAATTACTACATGGTATGAAGTACAGTGGTGAGAATATGAGCCCTGAGAGTGAACTGGTGCATACAAGTGTTGATATGGTTGCACCCTGTCTTCTTCTGTGAAAGGTGGGGATAATTCCACAGTAGGGTATGGGTACAAATTAGTTTTCATGAGCCATTTATGTTCTAGTAATAGTGTTAGTTCTATTTCTCTTTTGTAGTATTTTATTCCATTATTGAAAAAATATTAAATAATCTTACCCTGCAGTTAAYATGCCCAAGGCAGTACATAGAGCAGCAAGAAAAAGGCAAAATGTTGAATAACTATTTTTTGAAGGAATTCTGTTCACCCATTGCTGGTCTGGTGAGCATCCTGTGGAAAATAGCGGGAGGACACAATGCAGTGCAGTATCATATATACATATGTGTGTGTAGAAGAACAGGAAAAAGCAAATTAAGAGGAACTTTTCAACCACTTTGCCAAAAGGAAGAGTTTTCKCCTATGCCTATTTACTGCAGAAATGAGATGAAGATCTCCTCCTAGGAAGAGAAAGGATCTCTGTTCCTAGGGATGAAGAAAACCTTTTATTTTGGAACCGTTCATCTTTAAAATTATACCCCATGAGTACATGGCCCACAATGCAGCTGTGATATGGGAGGGACTTCACAGCTGCAGATTCCTGGGTGGCTGCTTTTGTGACAATTTAAAAAGTCACAGGAGAACCGTTCTTGTCTTGTGGGAAGTTCCATGGCAAAAGAGACTTCTCTACTTCTCTCTCTAAGTGAACTGATGAAAGGCTATTTTATAAGTGGTAAACTGACCTAGAGTTCCAAGTTTTGTCTCTATATGTTTTCTGTGAGAAGGGAAAAGAAGCTGTTGGGGAAGAGGGGAAGTGTTTTGAAGGCTTTATTCTGATTCTTATTAATTTTTTTCCTCTCTTGTAGTTTTGTTAATAAACTTGTCTCTATACTCTTTTAAGTTCTGAGCCTGCTCTGCTTTTCTCCTAATCCTATCTCACAGCAGAAAGAGAGTAAATAATTCTAGTGGGCACTCAAACCACTACACATAATTCGGGAAACTGAAATTGGCGAACCTGAAACCACTACACTCTCTTAGATTCCCTTTATATTCAGAAGGGAGAAGTAGGTACCAAAAGAAATCATTCACCTGACCTGCCTTAGAAGTCTAATGAAGGATGAGATAAATCATACTTCAGCAAATTGTATTACCTTCCATTGACAGGAAAAGAAGTTCAGAYAAGTGGCCTGATGATGTATTCTTACACGTGGCCAGAGTGGAGGGAGCCACGTGGAGAGACATCAAGTCTCTCTGAGGGTGCCTGCACCTCACAGAGCGGCTTAAATAAGAGCCAGACAACTTCCTCRGGTGTGCTGTGTAAAAGGCTTTAATAAAAKGAGAAAATAATAAACAGTACAATGCAAATAAAAATAAGCTGTACACAGGTGCAGAGAGCATTGCACCATGTAAGCACCCCGAATAAAGCCACGAGGGGCTTTGTGCAGCCCWTTAAGTATCTAATGGTTGAGGCAGTGTCCTTGGCAAGCTGCCCAATCAAGAACAGCTACATTGCTGAAAGACAGGTACAGAGACCTAYCCATGYCTCTGYCCTGGCACCAAGCCAATGGCAGCTTGGAGTGCAGAGAACTTTCTAGGTCTTTTCCTTTTAAGTCTTATGGTAAAACCAAAATCCTTTTCCTTATGTAGAAAATATCTGTTTGGTTTAAAGCTGCATTACAACAGCCTGACTGCAAGTAAATCCCACACAAGAAAACAACACTGATCCATAAATCTGGGTCCAAGAGGAATCTTGTAATAAAAGGGACAAACAGCCTCATTCCTACAGAAGAGCCACATTTTCAGTGTACCTGCTTCASACATTATTGAAACAAACCCAGATAAAGAAGTATTACAGTGCTATGATCAAAACTAYWAGYCATACMAGTTTGAAAACCAAACTTTTTCTTATATTGAAGGTTTTTTACATTGATAAAGCCATGGCAGGTGAGAGTGMTAGTTTMTTTTTCAGAATCTTTATATATCTGAACCATATTACATTAGCTTTATGTATCTGAACCTTTATTTGGCCACCAACTAGTACAGTTCCTTCTGAGTATCATCAAGTATAACTTGCAGCAAGTAACAAAAAAGAAGAAAAACTTCTTTGGAACTCCCCTTGTTTCTCATTTCCCCAGTTCATATTTTCCATGGTTTAAAGAAATTGTGACTTCAACAAAAAAATTAGGTTAGAGAGAAGAAATCTCTCCCATTTGGGAATTACACATATTTTAATAGTAAAAATTATATGTGTTTAGAAAATACATCAAGACACGAAATTCAAGAGCTTTTAAAACCTTAAAAAGAACATAAGATCCAATTGAGGATGCAAATTGCAGGGAGGCTCTGGCTTTCCCAGGCAGACACCTGTCTTTCAAACTAAGTGTCCTAGGGTGACTTTCTGATGTTTGTATCCCCCAAATCATCAGTTCTGTCTGTGTTAGATATTGTATACCTTGAAGACTGGTTCCGAGAGTCAAAGGGGGAAGGGGGCGGAGTTTGTTTTCAGAAAGGCAGCTCACTCCTACACATTCCAGCACCCAACTGTTCGTCTGCAGCACGGAAAGGTGGCGGATCAGAGATCTTTTTTTTGCTTTTGATTAGTTTTAGCTAGCTAGGGCAGAGAGGTTCCCTGGACTGTTTTTTTTTCCTTTTTCTTGGGACTGTTTAAACCTGCTCTTGGACTGGAAGACCCACAAGAGCAAGAGCACCAGGAATCCACACCAGTGGGGCCACCGGGCCCAGGCTGGCATTTACAGCGCCGGAAGAACTGATAACAGACTGAGCGAGCTGAGCTCCCATGGCAAGGATTTTCTCAATTTTGCCAGGTTTTATTGTTTCATATTATTCATTTCTAGATTTGTGAGCACTTTGTTTGTTAAATAAATAGGTTTTTTTCCACTCTAAGGAGATTTTTTTTTTCTCCCAAATCAGTAGCGGGGAGGGGCCATTTTGGTTTGCTTCCCAGAGGGGATCCAGTTTGGGAAGTTTCCTCACAAATTTGCCCCAAACCAGCACACTAAGACAATTTGTAATACAATTAAAATATAAAAAATCTCTAAACAACACAGTATATCATAGTACATAAGAAAATTCTTTAAATACCAGCAATGATTGCCCAGTTTCAAGAAAATGTGACAATAAAATTATTATTTTGAAGGTGCTCCTCACAGGAAAAGAAAAAGGATTTCTCCTCCCATACTAACCTTCAAAAAATCACTTTGCTTTCCTCTAAATTAACAGTCCGTTTGACTAAGGAAGATTCTCCCCTATATAGCACTGGCACAGTCAATTCAAGAGCTGAAAGGTGGATTTTAACAACTAGGTGGACAATGGGACTGTGGGTTGTTTGGTGTCCCAGATGTGAGTTGCCTGTCATTCAGGAGTAATCGATGCACCCTACCTGTATCTGGACTGCTGCTGTGGGAATGGCACTCTGTGTTGTCAGGTTACCAAAATGACTTTAGTATTCAGTGATATGTAGGATAAGATAGCTGAGGTCTGCTCAAGATTGGACTGTAATGTGTTCCTTGTAACGGAAAAAATTACACCAGAAAAAAACAAGACAAGAAAACAAAATTGCAGATTATGCTTATCAGTGCACAGCTATTTTAAGAGCATCATCATTTTGTCTAAAAGTGAGGCTGGCCATCTAATCTCTCTTCTCTCATTATAAAAAAAGCTCTGAGAGTTGCCTGTTCTTCTGGCTGGTATTAAGAGATGGATTTTCCTCTCCTCAGTGTGCAACCCATACGAGGGATGGACAGCTGTGCTTTTCTAGCCTTCAAACACTGCTTCCACTCCCCAACATGCCTAATATTCCTACTGTGCTTGCTTAACCTAGATAATTTTTTCCTACTTGCCTTCTGCCTCCTTAACCAGTTAATGAAGAACCATGAGTTGGGCTATGTGATTCTTCCAACTTTGGGTACCCTGAAAACATCAATAAATTTCGCGTCTTGGAAAAAAAAGTGCTTACATTAATTTTATTTAAGTCTAAAATATGGAAAAATGACATGATTCACTAGTCATTGTATTATTTCTGTAACACAAAAGTAGTTGAAATTAAAAGTCTGATTGTGATAATTCTGGTATCATTTTGTTTGAATGGTACCATACCCACCAAGGGTATGGATTCATGACAGTGACAAAAGAACTTTGAGTCAAGCAGCATAACAGGAAATTATACAATTTTTTGTTTTAATAACATTTCCCTTTCTTTCAGATATTAAGTGTGTAACTAGAGACAGATAAATCATTTTACCTGAGATACTACATCACTTTGCAATAGTACCTTAGGTCTGTGATCAAATAGCACTTGAGAGCATTTTTGAATGTAAAACTATGGTTCAATTTTTTTCTTTTTCTACACTAAAGCAAACATATGTTTATTTTTCTCTGACTACCTTCAGTGTTCACTGTTCTATTTAGGGCCAATCTGCTGCGTGTTTCAAAGCTGCATTTGAAACTTGTGAATTAGCCACACTACCATGGGAAGGACAGGTTCCTGATGGTGGGAAAGAGTTTAAAAGAATGACAACTCCCAAGATTTAAGTGGTGCTGCAGGGTGTTAAGCTCCATAGGAGATTTTGAACATGTCACAAGTGYCAGGTACTTTATATTCATGGACAATTTCACAAAGGAGTTGACGGTGCTGTTGTTATGTTATTAAAGGCAAAAGGAATGACCTGGTTACCAAGTTTGATGACTTCAAAGAACTGGCCTTTCACGTGGGCTGCTACAGAGCTATTTGTATTGAACTATTTTAAGGCAAACATTCTTGTCAGTATTTGCTATTAAGTTGTTTAAGGAAGGCCACATTGAGCTTTTAGTCAAGCCCTGTAATGCTCTCAAAACACTGAAAATTTGCATGAAAGCCTTGAGGCAATGTGCTAAGTTGATATAAATTAGAACATCTGTTGCAGGATTTATCCCTGGGTAATTAACTGGACTTGGCATAATGGAAAGGAACAGATTTGCCACTCAGCCAATGAAACCTATAGAAATAACTGCTAAACTTCTCTTCKTCCTAATTAATTTCCTAATATCATAGACACATTTTTTATTTTATTGAAATGAAAAGAATGCTAAGTATCCTGTACATCCACACAGAAAATTACAAGTGTGTTTCTAGCATCTTTATTTTTTGGATTCCTGTTTGCAACTCTGCCATACCATATGAAGAAATGTGCAGTCTATTAAAACCACAAGGTTGGGGCTTATTCATAATYTCTAAGTGAAGCTCTCCCACTTGATGTGAAACACCTTACACCTCCACCATCAATGCTGGACTTTASATCCCTGAATGAGCTTGGTTTTTCTCTGTGCAATCAGTCCACCTCTAAATGAACCTGGTTCAAGCAAAAGAGCTRGGAAACCCTGTGCACATTACAACTTTGCCCTCTAATTTGGCAACAAGGAGTATGAATTTGGCAATGGCTATGAAACATCCCAAGAAATTTAAGGATTATGGACTGGCCACCAGAGTAATCAGGACTGGCCTAAGAGGCTGTAGTTTTCTCCCCTGCTGTGCTTTATTGGGGGATATCATTATATGCTTATCTAACAGAGGGCCTCCCTTCTCCATGGGGTCCAGAGAAACATAAATCTACCCAACGCGTTTCCCAAAGACATCAGAGGGTTCCTCTTGCCAGCGTTCTGAGCTCACAGACACAGGCCAGCTGTGGCCTGATAGCTGTAGAACCAATTTAGTATGGCTTTGTGCCCAAACTAAAACATCTTGTCTCAGCAGGGCTGTGTTAATGCCTCGATGACTTCTGGACTGCAAGGGCCAAGCATGGCCCATTGCAGGATGGGCAGGACAAGAGCACTTGCCTGTATGAGATACATCTCTGCTTGCAAGTCCCTTAGCTATCCAGGCTAATGGAGCTCACCACTTCTGTCAAGAGTGCTGCACATGCCAGGAAAAGGCATCCCTAGGGATCTTCTGCTGCAAACCCTAACCCCTTGAGAGATTTAGCTTTCCCCAGGCAAAGGAAAGGATTTGGTGSCAGGTAAGTGCTTAGGGACAAGAGGATATTKGTCCATCTCATCCATAGTCTTGTGAAGCACCTGAATAACCTTGGATTAAAGGCACACTAATGAATTATAACCTTGAATAGGATTTAGACTAAATATTCTATTTCTAGAATGTGTGTAAGCTAGCTTTTTCTGCTCAGCCTATTTAGAATATCCTGCATGATGCAAATTTAGAGAACATGTCAAATTTTTAGACAAAACAAAATAAACAAAATCTATTTTATTTCCACTTAGTAGGTACAATTGCTGCATATACTTCCAAGACTGTGTGTGGTAGAAGTGATTTTGGTTTTTGGAATCTTCCCAGAAAAGACAAACAGATTTCCTGCACTCTCTAAGTAATTCTGAATACAAAGCCAGTTGTAGGAGTGTGGAGGGTGAGTTCTACTTGCCTTTAGATTAAAAAAAAATAAAATAATCAAGATGAAACACATCACCTGCGAGAATTTTTTTTTTTTTCTGGGACAATTCTACTGACTATTTGGGATTTTAATTTGAAATTTCARGTTCAGATTTGTCAGTGACCAAATAAAGCAGTAATTCAGGTAACAATTTAAATGGATTAACAAAAATGAAAAACAAGTCCTATAGATATTTGATTGACAGTGTAATTGCTTAGTACCATAGWAAAACAGAACATGCTGAGTCAGAAAGGATCTGTCAGGATCATTAAGTCCAACTTCCGGCCCTGCACAGGACACCTCAACAATCACACCACAAGCATTTCACATAGGCTTTAGATTAATGCCAGAATGTGGTTTGCCTGTGTGGAGGTGTTCCATCCCTGACATACACTCTATGAATGGGATTAGAGACCCTCACTTRTTAAATTATATTAAAYAGATAGGAATGAAATAAATKATAGAAGTYTATTACTTCATTGGGGGCMACATGGCAGTTTGATTATGATTTGGAGGGGTATCACAAAATCTCATGTCTGAGTAGACAGAATTAATTCCCCTAGGGAATTAGTTTTGTTTTCAGCAAAGGGAATTAAATCTTGAGATCAGAGAACAAAGTCAAGCAAACACTCTGGAAAGGAGATATGATCAAAAACAATGATATTGAAAAAAAGCAGAAAATATGGCAATTGAGAGACTACAACCAAATGGACTGAGATGAAATGAGGTAGAGTGAAAAGGACCACAACTTGCCAAAATTACTCCAATTTAAATCCTGAAATCAGGGAGAAATGTAAATAAAGAGTGAGGAGAAGACTTTGAAGAAATGAAATGCTTAAAAAAAAATAATTCTGAAACCAAGGGAAAACAATAAAAGTGAATGGGATGACAAAAAGAGCAGGGAAATGGGCTGAAACTTGCCCAAATAATCCTCATTGAAATCTTGAAATCAGAGAACAAAGTCGAACAAACACTCTGGAAAGGAGATAAGATGAAGTAAAGGGCAATTGAAAAAATACCCAGAAAATCTGGCAATGAAATGACTACAAACAAATGGACTGAGATTAAATGAGGTGCAGGGAAAAGAACCAAAACTTGTCAAAATTACTCCAATTAAAACACTGAATATAGGAAAGAAAGGTACACAAAGAAAGAGCCCTGCAAGCCCCGAGGGGACAGCGGGAGCAGGGATGGGGGCACGAGAGACCTGACAGGGATGGCCCTGCGGCCGCAGGAGAAATTTCTGCTCCCCACCACATATTTCTGTCTGTATTTGGTGAAATAGAATAAATAATTAACATAAGGATCTCCTCAGGTGTGAATGCCACAGGTCCTTTGTAACGAGAGGGTTTGGAGGCAGACACGTGACACAGAGCTCTTCTGAGCCCTGAGCAATAGCTGGGAACCCCTTTATCGTGCCAAGCTTCCTTTTACAGCCAGCTTGAATTTCCCAGGCTTGGGAAGCCCATAGGCTGGGAATCGCTGCAGCATCCAGATCTCTGGCCAGTGGTGCATCTGCATCCCRGGCCTAGGTGTGGAACCTGAGGTCTTTGCTCCCCATGGGACTTCTAGAACAAGCCAGTCAGCCAAATTMGGTCTGTTATGATCAGACTCATTATATCGAGCTGTAAAYCAGCTGTATATTGCTACAGTCCTTRTTTTCTCTGTTCAGTGAYTATTTTGTCTAGAAAATCAAACATTCAGCCTAAATATAACAGCTCAGGAGTAAGCTATGCCACTTGAATAGCTACGGACAGTAAATCCCAATCTACCCCTGTGGCCTACATTCCCAAGCAGAAATGGATGGGAATGTCAGTGATTTATGTTCCATGATGGCTGATCAGCCCAACCACACCATTTCTCACATTTGTTTTAAATGATGGCTGTTTACATTTATATCACACTGTTTGATTCTTTGCCTTTCCTGAGTAGTTAGCTGAAAACTGAAAGCAATGGTAACAGGTAACAGGACTTTGTGTTTAAAAATAGAGAATGAATGCTAATTTTGATCACAAGATATGTTTCTGGCAGAGTAGGTTAGTACGAATGCTGTTTAGTTTTTCCTGAGTAAGGGTACTTAGACATCTTAATTCTATCCTTCATACTGTCAAACAATATCTGGAAGAAGCCTAATAAACATGGAAACATTTCAAACATTTTATTTTTTTTTAATAACAGCATTAATTTTAGAAAACACTTTGGGCAAACTCTAGAGCWGGCACAGTTGAGAGGAAGTCATCAATATAATTTGTGTKCTGCAAAGGGAAAAGAGATGAAAGYAKKAATTTATTTTTTWAAATATTGTCACTCCCACATCACCTTTAACTATTACAGATTAAAGAAAGAAGATAGCTGATTACTGCAAAGCTCTGTGAAGAAAATCATTGGTTTCAGAGGGCTGTGATTCCATTATTTAATTGGGCATTTTGCACTTAGGTAATTGTGACAACAGCGTTTTCCTCAGCATACCATCTTCTGACTTGGAGCATGTGAACTGAGCTGAGGCTGCCCTGCATGACTGTGATGTGGGAGCAGCTCCCTTTCTCCAGCTGGCTGTGGCATGGAGCTGCAGGCAGGAGAAGCACGCCCTGGTTGGCTCCTGGCAATGTGCCATTCTTCTYCTGCTCCAAGGCTCACAGACAAAGTTGGCTGCTGGCCTGATCAGCTGCATTCAGCCTGTGTCTTTGAGGAGCTGAAGAGAATKTATGCACTGCATTTTTTGGCATGAAAAGTAACAGATAAAGAATAGTTTTTACAAAAATGTTTAGCTTCTTTTTCTGGTTTTTGGGAATACTTGTAATATGACTTCTGCATTAAGTGGTTGGGGTCCTGGTCACCTGAATGCTGGCACAGCACAGACACCTCTGAACAAACAAACCCCTCCTAGCTTGACCCCTACTTAGTGTAGTCCTTGCAGGCCCAGCCAGCTCTCTCTGTGCATCAGTGCAGGATTCATGACAAGAAGTCTATGTAAACATCCCAAGACTTCTGCCCTGCATTTTGAACTGTAATAGCTACACCTGCTCCTCACYCACACAGAATCAGTGAACTGATAGGAACTGCTTCTTTTCAAAAATATGAATCTGCATACAATACTGAAGACAATAAAAACTTTCAAAACAGTGTATTTCCAACCTCCTTTGCTTGGGGTGAAGTGGATTTGTGAAATCCTTGGCACAGGGTTGGTGTCTTTGTGTCATGTCTCACACAACCTGATAGGCTCACTTCAAGCACTAAGGTAGGTGTAATCTAGTAGTAGAGATTGATTTCACTCCACATGATTCATGTCCCTGATAKGAAGCCTGAGAAAAACTGCATCCCAGTCATGCGCTAAAATTCACGTCCTGATTTGCTTTTTGCTCAAGGCACATAATCTTTATARTTTTCCAGTTGGTTCATGTCCAATCCAGCTGCTACAGTCAAAAAATCTCAGTATCTGGGTAAAGTAGAGGTAAATACATTATTTTCCCCTAGAAAATATCTTTGTAGATTGTTTTTCCCCATCTTTTGTTTTGTGACCTTGGCTGTGAGAGAGATGCAATTTTTTTGCTTGTCTCACTATCACTAATTTCTGTTGACTGCTATGTTTATTCAAATGTGACAGTGCGTGATTACCAGCAGGACAATGTCTTCACAACACCTGTTTTATATCTCATGGAAGCTGGTGACCTTCCTTCAGGTGTCTTCTCTCTGGTGTTCTGGGSACTGGGCAGCTCTGACAGCAGTGTTGTATAAGTACATAACCTGACCTTGTGGCTCTGCTGAATCCTTTGTCTTGGGAAGACTRAWTGGGGTTTTTTGCCATTTCCTTYACTCCACTGATGCTTTTGCCTGTGCTCACACCTTCTTGCCTCTTTCCTCCTGCCAGTTCATTTTGGCCCTATTGTCCCGTTGTTCAGAATATTGCTCTTCTCCATAGCCCTATCTCCAATATCAGACCTTCGTCCAATTCTCTTTCAGCTCCTAATCATGAGCCTCATGTATGTAAAATGGATTAGGTCTCATCCTTTTTTTTTAAAAAAAACTTTAAAAAACCCCCTAAAATTAAAAAAAAAAAAAAGAAAAACAAAGGCAGAAAAATTGCCCATTCTCAGCCCAGATTACTTCTTTCTGTTGCTGTTGCATTAATTCCATTGCTCACCCACCAAATATATACTGCTAGTTTTATGAGTTCCCTCCCCCCACCCTTTCCTGTGCAGAATGCCAAGCACACAGGAAGGAAGGAAGGAAGGAGAAAAAGAAATAGTAGCAGTAATAACTATGATCCAAACAGAATAAGTCTCTGAGTAATGCTGGCACCTCTCTTTCAGTATGCTCAAGTGAGGGGGGTGAATGCTTTGCAGAAGTGATCAAAGAAAAATCAAAGAGCATTATGTACACACATCTGAGTTAACAAAATATCTTATCATGTCTCAATTTAYACCTGTAATAAGTTACATAAATGTTACGGGAACTGTTCATATGCAGAAAACTTGGATAAAGTTCACTTGCTGAATTAAGGGGCCAAGTTCTCTTCCCTATTGTACAATAGTTTTGAAGTAAAACAATACTCCTTTTAAATGATAAAATGAAAAAACCCAAGAAGGAAACTCAGCAGGAACAATGAACACTTTATATCTTCCCCCCTTCTTCCCTCTCTTAGATTTGGCAGGATCCTTCAGGAATGGAAAACATACCTTAATATTAACCAGCATACAGAACTTTCTCAAAGTTTCTGCTCTTATTTATCTTTGAGCCAAATTTTGAAAGGACCTTAAATTCACTCCTGYATATGAGGTTCATGTACCCCTTCCTGAAGGTGATCTTTTAGTGTTTTAATGAGCCCCTAGCACAGACAAGATGCTGCTAGGAGAAGAAGCAGTTGTACACAGGAATGATTTGGATAACCACACAGTTGCAAAGCTTWTTCTTTCTTACATGCTTTCACCATGTGAGACTGAAGAACTTAAAAAATGTGGCTTGAAGGATATTTTTAAAGCAGGTATTCAACTTGGATCCAGTTTTGTATGCATAATTATATACATACAGAGCCTGATGGTTATCTGAACCAGGTTTTACTGCCAAAGGACACATTCCATTATTTGTAATACACAGCAGGATAAGTCTACTATGCATACTCTTAGATTTATACTGCTGCAGTGCTTGAGAGCCCTTGTCATGGATGAAGAGTTTATTGTGTTAAGCTCTGCACAAATGGAGGACAAATAGATGTTCCTTGCTCCCAAGGGCAMCCCTCCACAACCTATTTGGATGTTTGATAGAATTTTTTTCCTCAACTGCACCTCAGATTGGGGAGGTTTTTCTCAAACATCAGCAAAATATAATGCTGCCATTTTACAYTGATGACAATACAGTGTTTAAGAGGGCTTATTCATATTGTTAGTATTCCCCAAAACTYGATCTTATTAATAAAAGTCTTTCATAATATTTTAATCCCCATTATCAAGCAAACACTCAGGAAAATTCCAGCTGTGTGAAATGGTTAAGTGGTGTTGCTGTCACTTGTGCTAATATGTGCAATAGTGTTGAACGAAGTATGGAGTGAATTTGTTTTCCCATTGTGCTTAGATTGCTAGAGCTTAAACTTGGTGGGTTCATGAAGCTTAAATTTGTTATAGGTGAGCATATGGATAGCTGAAAGGKGTTGCTGTTCATATTTAAAGTGAAAACGAGGAGTGAAGAGGCACTATGACAATCTGTGGGATACTGGAGGTATGGAAAGAAGGAAAGTGCATACAGGGACAGTAACTTACTGCTCTGAAGTGATGAGGTTGGTGTCTTCACAGCCTTTTTAGGTAATCTCTACCACTTCTCCACTGTTGCCATACATAGGTGGCAGCTCTCATGTTTCAGTTTATGCTCATTGCTTTCCATCCTCCCACTGTGCATCACTGTGAATGATGCCTTAAGATGCCCTTGTCTCCATTTTCTCAGAGATCTCCTTGGATGTATTGGAAAACTGCCATGAAGTCTCTTCAGTGCCTCGGTTCTCCAGGCCTGAAAAAGCCCCCAGCCCTCAAACCCTCCTCAGAGGACAATGTTCCAGCCCCCAAACACTGAACTCACTTCAGTTTATTGATGTCCATCCTGTATTAGGGGTCCAAAATTAGACACAGACAATTGAAAATGAAATCTCACAGGTGCTGAGCAGTTACAATTCCCCCCTCCATGTGCTGGCTCTGACCCTGTTGACAGAGACCAGGACACTGTTGGCTGTCCCTGCCAAGAGGGCATATATGAACATATATGAACATATATGAAGATACAGAGATATTATGGTGTCACAGTACTTAAGTAGCCATAGTACTTAAGTGGTCTTATGTAAGTAGTCACAGCACTTAAGTGGCACTTTGTTGTGCTGTGTAAGTGCCATTGATCAGTCCTTAAAAGCTAAAAAAGCAGATCTGGAGCTTTAAAAACCCAAGTAGAATGATGGGAAAGTGGGATAGTAAAGTAAGATTGAATTTTGAAATGCAGAATCATATTTGCAGCTGACTGTACCTAAGGTCCAGACAAATGCAAACAACATATCTGAAAATGCTAAAGCAGGTGGGATTSAATTCTTGGCCCAGGTTCTTCTTCATGCATTTTAAGGTGTTTGATTGAAGAGAGTGTCTCTGARCATCATATATCAGTATGTATCAGTTCAATACTGTAGCCTAAGTTGTGTCAAACCACAGAAGACCACTGGGCAATTTTACTGGGCACTGGGTGAAATTCCATAAAACCTGCTGTAGACCTGAATCTAGCTTTTTCTCTTTGAAAACCTCTTACAGAACTTTTTTTTTTTTCYTACTTTAATCAGTCCCCAAACCCTATTTCAGAACAAAAAGAGGAAGAGGAAATACACAGTATCTGCTTTCTACGAATTAGATCGTATTTATTTGTTTAAGTGAGACAGAATCTCAGTGTCTTCAGTGTTTCTTAAAAGCAGATTTAAGCAAATCAGCCAGGCAGCCAGCCAGGCAGAATGCATTTTTAGGCACTGGCTCAAAGGCAATGTCAAGTCATATTTAGCTGAGTGCCTAGAAATAATATATGTGAGATTTAAATAAAAGAATAATGGAACATCATCTTGCCRCAGTTATGGATGATTATTTGATACAGGTTGAAGAGAAATTGTGTTGTAAGTCATAAAAAGGTGATGAAAATGCTTTGGAATATTAAGCTAATCTAGTATCTAAGGCCACCTGATTGCTACTTCTCAGACACTTCACTATGAATCACCTGAATATAGTCAACAAAATAGCTGGTTCAAACTGGTTCTCTGGGTTTGACCACCTTCCTAGAAAAAAAAAGTGAGACATCTTAATTGTTTACTTGTGTGGAAAACTTGTTTAAATGATTGCATATTTCAGTAGAAGATTTTTTTTATATTACCAGGTTGAAAGAGCTGTGTTGATTTCCCCTTTTGTTTTCACATATTCAGCAATACAAATTGGGCATCTCACCCACAAAATATCATTTATATAATGAATAACCAATTTGTTCTTCACCCTGGGTGCTGAAATGGGAGCAGAGTTTTCCTCAGCTTTGAGGACCACAGAACCATTAGGGTTGGAAAGRCCCTTTGGAGATCATSTGATCCAAGCCCCCTGCCAAGGYAGGMTCACCTGGAGCAGGTTACACAGGATTGTGTCCAGCTCRGTTGTTTTGAATGTCTTCAACRRGGSAAAATCCATGACCTRCCCCAGCAGCCYRTTCCAGTGCTCTGTCACCCTCAATGCAAAGAAGTTCTTCCTCATGTTGAGGTGAAACTTCTTGTGTTTTGGTTTATGRCCCTTGCTCYTCATCCTGTTGCRGGGCACTGCTATAAAGAATCTGGCACCATCCTCTTGACACCCACCTTTGAGATATTTCTGCGTATTGGTGAGATCCCCTCTCAGTCTTCTCCAGAATAAACAGGCCAAAAAGCAACAATCATAGGTGAAGTTCAACAGTTTTCATGGCAAGATGAAATAAGTTTCCTAGTTGTAGCTAATAACAAGGTAATTAATTATACCATTTATCTAACACTCTTGGCAAGGCATGCTAGCTTTTACAGAGGCTCATCTCGGTAGATGGTGCTGTTGTGTCTTTAACTACTTCCTAGGATGAGGGAAACACTGCCCAAGGCAATGGAGGCACAGTAAAGGTTCTGTCTCTACAGCAATTACAGGCGGCCTGAAATAAGTTTGGTTTGTTTTGTTTGGTCTATTGTTTGGATGGTGTTTTTGTTGGTTTTTCTTTTTTTTTTTTTTTTTTTAATTAAGAATGGGCAGGATTGATTTGGAAAGGGTTTATGTGTCTGTAAAACCTGTACAAAAAGAAGCCCAGCCTTTGAAATAGGTGATATGGTTAAAGAAGGCAGAACAAACTCTGTGTGGGATGAATGAGCAGCACCACTGAGTCAGGAACAAAAGGAAAGATTTAGGTGTCTACTGCATTATTAGTGCTTATGGATGTTAGTTGCCTGTAAAARGATATGACCACACCTTTTCTAATCATGCTTTTCCTCAGACTRTTTGAATGACAACTCTGGCACAGGTTCTATAAAAAGAAAGTTGCACAGAAGGGTGCTGCTGGTGTGTTCATGAAAAGAGCACTGTGCTGCACTGGAGTGCTCTGTTCTTACTTCAGTACCTGACATGCAGAAATCAAAACAGCAGATT
Organism: Alauda arvensis; assembly: GCA_902810485.1. Lineage (NCBI taxonomy): Eukaryota > Metazoa > Chordata > Aves > Passeriformes > Alaudidae > Alauda > Alauda arvensis. The sequence goes on from CADDXX010000633.1 coordinate 329,263, forward strand.
TTCTTTCAGTCTGGGAAAAAAAGCCTGAAGGTATGTGAGCCTGCAAACATGAGATTATTTCTCCTCCTTCCCTACACCCCTCCCCACCCCTGCCCYTCTCTGTCCCCCTTAGTTTTTCTAAGAAGCATTTCCTCACTGGATCTTGGGATTTCACTAGTAGAACAGACTGGTGATACAGTCTGAGAGCCACTCTGGTCATTTCTGTTATGTTCCCCGAAGCTTTTTTTGGCTTTTGCACAGCAGATAGCAATTCCTGGATCCCAGTTCTGCTGAGCCAGCTGGGTTCTTACAGCCTGTTTACAGTTGGGAGCTGTGCTGCTGAGAGACTGAGGACAGTAAGAAATATTGGCACTCTCAGAATAGTGGGAGACAAGGCAGCCTTAAGTCAGCAGAAAATTAGGGCAGCATTAACTTGCAGTCTAGGTCTGGGCCAGTCTTAGCCATGTAAGTAGCCTTACATGATGGATAAACTGGAGGGATTTGATCTGTTTAATGAGCAGCAGCATTTTTTTTTGTTAATAGCTATAATTAAAGTAGCAGACTGCTGCCCCACAGCATGCTCCCAGATGGCAGCACGATCTCTAGGCCAAGGTTTCCGTCTGTTTTCTTGYAGGCAATCCCTGGAGCAAAAGAAGTTGAGTTACTATGGTGACTCAATRCAGGATGAGTGGATATCACAAACACAAAAGCATCCCATTTGTTGATGATCTCCTGGACAAATTTTTTCCATTCTGAGGAGCAGATATAGTCTAGCTGAGCCAAGCTGTTCTGCTTAATTCCTCAAGAGCAAAAAAAAAAAAAATTTATATGTCACATCTGTCTGGTTGCCACTCCCTGTCATGAAATCCTCTCTTTGTTACATGCTGTTAAGCAGACTTATCTCTTAATCAATTTTTAAAGCCAGAGAAGATGGTTGTGATTCAGAGAGAACATGTCACTGGAAACTGTACACCTAACTCTTACCCTTGTATTGTGAGTAGAATTTCCTCTTGTGATGCATAAGAATTTACATTAGAGAAATGTGACATGTGATGGTGTTTTGCTCTTATTACGTATGTCATGTATAATTGACAAATCTCATAAAGCCACAAAAAATTGTGTAGATTTTGGTGGGAGACATTTGTAGACATGTAGACATGGTATTAACCTGAACACTTTATTTCTTAAGTAGCTTACATTTTTTTTATGGAGAAAAGCTGCTTTACAACCCATTTAGATGAAGATTAACTTGTTTAATGTTTAGTTTCATTCCCAATAGAGCAGTGATTGAAATCTCTTTAGTCGGAGACAAATGCAGCAGCAATGTTTTTCCTTAATTTGAATATTGTTAAGGATAAGGGACAGAGACTCTTGAAAATGAGTCCAAACAGTCAATTGTTTACACAGTACTTGAGTCACTTGTTTGGACTGCCATCTTCTTATCTTTGCATGCACAAGACTATTCCATTCTTCTCAAAATGGGTCTTAGGAGCCTGGATTACGGCTCTAAGCTCTATAGAAGACTGAGCATGCCTAATTAGGTGGCTGTTGAAATGAGACTAGCCACAAACATTTCAGAATTTATAAATAGATGACTGAATCTGAGTCTGGTGTAGCAAATCTCAAATCCTTTAAGTAGATTTTGTGCTGTTTTACATCCACAAGTCTTGTAGGAATCTGGTGACATAAGACACAGTTTGCAAGTAAACCAAATTTACGAAGAACTAGTTATGGGTAAAGCCAGCAACCCTCATTTTTTCAGGTCAATATATTGCCTTCCTTAAAACTCAATGCATCTCCAAAATGTCTATGGCTGATCACCTCAGATAGGGAACCAGACTGTTCCATGTTTAAGCAATTATTCTCTGTGCCCATTCCTGGTTTTCTAGAGGGATGCTTGGCTCCTTGAGTTCTTGCAAGCTGCTCTAGCTCATGCTATGCTTGTGATTGCTCTGTTTGCCCCTCTCAGCCACAGAAACAGAAGTAGGACAAATAAAATAACTTGAAAAAAGTAATTTTATAGTTTTATTGTACTTTATTTTGGTTGCAAATCTTCCAAAACAAATCTTTTGAGCTAAAAAAAAAGAAAAAACATAAAAGGTGGGGGGAACAAAGCTAGGTATCTCTCTCAAGCAGTTTGGATCTGTTGGGGATAAAGTCATCATTTACCTTCTGACTTCCATTTGTGGTTACCACAGGGAGGCAGCTGTTGGGTCTGCTTGGCCCTGCCATCCCTACAGCATAGGCTGGCATGCTCAGGTGTCATCTTAGTTCCCAGCAGGTGATTCATTCTGGTGGCTGGTTCGTGACAAGCTGATGGGCAGGTGAGATGATTTCAATCCTCCAAAGAAGGGAAGGTGTAATATGTACCATGTGTCAGGGCTGTGTGTGTAGAAACAAGAGGGAGAGGGACCACAGTAGAAGGGAAGAAATAAGTGATTGAATCAAAAGCAGAGAGGATTGACATTTATCCAAAACATATTGCAATCTTTGGTAGTGCCTCCATTATTGCTAATGATGAAGCTGGGAGGTTTGGAGTTCCACTGATTGGTAGCTGCACCCTCAGAGAGGGACGTGGGGAAATGTTCTCACCTATCAGGATCTGATTGTTCACAATGGAGTCTGACAGCTGTAAGGTTACATGTCTGTAAATCAGTCAGGCAGAGGAGGAGTCAGACAGCAATTTTATTTTGCCATGGCAGTGTGTGATGACTGTCATCTTGGAGTCTGAGCAGCACAGCCACTGCCGTATGCCAAGCAAGCCTGTATCATTCCCAAGACATTTCTGTCCATGCTCCCACTCTCTGCTGTGGCCCTAGAGCCTTCCCCCTTGGAGCTTCCCTCCTTCTCCTTCCTTTGATTTCTGGGAAAGGCAGAGGCCATGAGCAATACTTACCTGTCCCCTTTCTGAGCTGCATGGGTTTGAGAATAYRGCTRYATTTGTTTYGTACTCTGTCATGTCATTGCTTCTTCTCCTTCCAGTCCTGGGAAAGGCGGCAGGGAGAGGAATAACACTGGCCTCTAGAGTGGAAGTCACAAGAAGAAGGTAACTTTTTTAGAAACAAAATGAATCCCAGAAAACTAGCCTGGGCAGGACTGGGAGTTGGAGCTGAGGTTACCAGGATCTTATGACAGACTCTCCTGCCAACAWCTTCACTTGGGTGTCAGCTGGACCTGGAAGCAACCTTGGTTTGTTTTATATTTGTTTAATCAGACTTGGAAGAAATAATCCAGATGTGTATCAACTTGTGAATGCTTTTTCTCAGTGGGTGAGAGATGTGGATTCAGGTTTCTTGTTTGGAAACTCACTGTAGTGAGTTAGAGGTGCCATAAACTGAGTAGACTTTCTGAGGTGACTGATTCAGCTTATTTGCCTGGCAATGTGTGATACATCCGCCAGGTCTTTAACCTGGATTTCAAAGTGTCAATTTCTAGTACATGGAGAAGATACACAACACCCTCTCAGAAATTAAGCAAGGTCTGACATTCTTTTTTAARGAATGGAAGTGATGGAGGGAAGCACAAGAGATGGCAGAAGAAAATAWTTTTTATATCTACTGTTACGAAGCTGGGAATAGTTTCACTGAAGAGATACTAAACCTCCACTTATTTAGAAAGTTTCARTGTGAAGCACTGCAGAAAATGTTGAGGAAGAAGAAATAGTTCTGATTTCTGAACCTTTCTGTAACATGAAAWTGTTGATCGCTGACCTAAGGTACAGCACAGAGCAGTGGGTCAATTCACTTGAAATTGTAGATCTACTTGGGAAATTTCAGGCTGTGATCAATGGACAGGCTGCATGATTCTCTCCTGTGGGTACATAAATTTTWAAAAAGCTAGAAAATTAGTGCTATCTTCAGCCACAATGCTGTAAAACATAGCTTCTAGCATACACTGTGGATAGGCCACTTCAGAAGAAAACAGCAACTCTAGTTGACCACCTCAGAAGCTCTGGGAATGCAGAAAGYATTCTGACTGGCATAAATTTGCCCAGGAAAAGAGAGTTCGTAATTTTTATGTACTCTTCCTCTCCTTTTCCATTCCTCCTCATCTCTCTCCCTTTCCCTTTTGGTGGTAATTAATCTGGGTCGTTTACTCACTGGGATGGTGTTCTGTTTTTCTCAGCTTACACCATCACACCACATGCACCTAGCAGTCATCTTTGCCAGCCTGGGGGTTCATAAAATGCCAGAGAAAATATGGAGTTGAGTAGTCTCTCTTCTTTTCCTTTTTTAATGCCCAAATATTTAGACTTTCTGTGTCTGTGCATATCTGTGCAGCTCCATCCCATTGCTTTGTTTGACCCCTACTATCTCCTTGGGACACCAGGGACTTAGCAAATGGAGCTGAGACTACAGACATGGCCTCACCTGTCCCCCAGCCCTGCCTCTTCCCTGATGYTTTTGTGCTTGCAGTACTCTTTCATGAAAATGAGAAGCCATGGATCCATTCAGCACCTCCTCCTTTATTAGCTTTGTCAAAGAGGTTGGGAAGACTTCATTAYAAGTGGGAGGGACAGGCACCAGAGCAGGGAATGGTGAGGAGGTGTAGGCAGAATCAGCAGAGCAAGGACGGCAGGAGTTCAGGCTCTGTGTGTTGGGTTGGGCTGGGGTTGGTCCTGAGCCTCTCCAGGTACAGGGCTGTTCCAAGCATCCTGCTTAAGGCAGCTGTGCAAGAACCACAGGCAATGCGAATGTATCACTTACCTGGAGGAAAAGTGCCAAGGGCTCAGCTCTTCCAAACTTCAGTCTAGCTTTGATTCCTCCCATCCAGTTATCCAAGTTTCTTCAGTCCTCCTTGCTGGTACATTGTGAATAGGCTTTCTTTGCTTGACTGGAACTCCTGGCTTTCTCCAGTAAAAGAAAATGTACAAGTTCTCACTGTTTCTACTGCCCAAYATCCTGCTGCCTGAAATCATGTACTTTATGTATCTCCCCTTCCCACTTTCTCTCCTATATTCTCTTGTAGCTGTGGTCAAAGACCTAGATCTCTTCATATAATCACTCTCTCTTCTCTGGAGTAATTTTCCATCTTTTCTCAGGTTCTTGGGCTGAACACTGCAGCGGAGGACCCAGATGACTGCAGAAAATGTTATTTACATCAGTTTATACTGGGGAAACCTGCAAGTTGTAAAATGTATGTGTAAACCCGTGGGCTGAGGCCTAAAGTGAAAATTTACCCCCTGCATTGCRGTTCCCCACTGTGCCCAAATAGCAGAGGGCAGAGAAACCTAAAATATATGAGTGTTCTGTTTACATCTCAAGGGATGTGGGGAAGAGAAGGAGGGCTAATGGTTGAACCTAAAATATATCAGGTTTTAATGCATTAATAAGTTTGAGAGGACATTCTGCTGAAAAAGGAGCAGACTTTCAGGCCAGTTAACCCTAACTGTGCCTGGGATAAACTCATCTCCTTGTGTGCAGGAGTTGCTTCCAGGGCTGGAGTGGAAAGATTAAGATGGACAGGGGAGAAGAGAAGAGAGAGATGGTTTTCTGTAAGTGTTGGGCAAGCACTGGCACAGAAAAGATTTCTTACGGATTTCCTGGGAGTTGAAAAACAAAAGCAGCTGCCGAAAAATCACCTTTAAGGGAGATTCCTCGTGGAAAGTATTTAGCTCTCCATGTTATCCACACTTTCTAAAAAGCTGAAATAACAGACTGAGCAGAGTGAGAGGGAAGTTATCACTGTTTTTAGAAAGAGGGGTGGATTGATGCCTGACTGGCTGAGGGAAGAACAGTCCATGGCAGATAGCAGGGCCCACTGTAGGAGAACGTCRTGACCACAGATCCTCTGAGGTGACTCTGCACCTTGCTATTGTCCAAAMTTACAACTAGGAGGCTTTAGCATTTCTCTTCAGCAGAAAAAAACCCCCAAAYAACAAYGTAAATTGTCATTAGTGCTATACTTCAGGGACTTCCTCCTTCCCCAGAGGAGGGTCAAGGCAGAATCCTTTTAAAAATTTCTTAAAATGTAAACTATATCCTTGTTGTTGGCAGGAGGGCCACACACACATATAACTTTGCAATAGTGTCCAAAGATTTTACATGTTGAAACYCTCTTGCTGCACAAGTGAAAGGGAGATGCTTGTACTACACATTAAGTTCATAATGAGAGACGTGTGTGTGCTGAGTGGGGGGCGTATTTGAGGAAATTACAAAATATTTCTTGAGTTAAGTATGTTTATGAAACATTTCAGTCAGGACCAGTTATACACCAGTCATTCCCGACTATGTTCCAACTTTTCCATAGCACTGCATGCTGTTTTCTTGTCTCCCATCTTGACAGCAACCCCCACAATACTKTTGCTGCCCCTGCCTTCCTCCACTGCTGTCTGTTTGAGAAGGTGCCAGTGGAAAGACTTAGATAATCAGCCAAGCAAAGCACATTASTTTGGTCTCTCATCTCTAATGTTGGTGTTCAAGCCAGAGAGGTTATTTTAATTGCGACCCAATATTAGAGATAATTTTTTTTTTCTGAGAAAGTGATTGTGTTAACTTTGAGATTAATGCTAAGATTGATTAAATTTAGCCTGGGCACAGATTTAAGTTTCAATCACTCAACAGTGGCTTCCACAATACAGGAGAAAAAAAAATTAAAGCAGACAGAGTATGGGATATGTCAATCTCAGCTATTCACTTTTAGGATATTACAGGAGGTGAATGTGTTTGGACAGTGAAAGGAGAAGAATGGMGTGGCTTTAGAAGTGCTTAGTTTCCCAGACAATTCCTGGTACACTTGGATTTTGGATGCTAAATCTTCCTGAACATCAGACCTACGGAGTACAGAGTACATCTATATTACTCACAGTATTGAATGAAAAGAGCTAGAGTTCCTATTCTCATGCTATTTCTTTTTTTTTTTCCTTTTGCTTCATTGTAAGTGATTAAAACCAACTGACAATACCTCCTCTCCCTCCTTCTTTATTAATTCATGATGAATTCTGTTTTCTGGCTGACATCAGTTCACTGTCATGGTTCAAAACTTTTCCAGTGCTTGGTTGGCTTGTTGCTTGCTTGCTGAAAAAAGTGTTTATATCAGGATTTTTGGAAAGAAACAAAATGTGATGTTGTARGGAGAGAGGAGTTATTTTGTTTTGTTTCTACAGAACTTGAGCTTTGAGATATTTACATTGTCTTATATGTGATTCTTATTAGGAAAAAATAATRCAAATTTTTCTGGTGGCTTTTTTGTATTAATTCTTGTGTTGTACTTTTGACAGAGTATTAATCTCAGTAGGAGGTGGCATTCTGTGTTCACACTTAGGTGTGATGTCTGGCAGATATGCCAGAGGGTACAAAATCTTTGAGAAAAGTCTCAGGTATTCCTGTGACCCATTTTTGTTTCTGCACTTGAGTTTCATGCCATTTCACAGTCACCTGCTGCTATATGCAAATCCTTTCTGATTATTAGGTTTAACCTTAACAATGCCTTCTGCTAAATGCTCTGTGCCTGAAGTAGGCTCACCTGTCTCAGTCTGACCCCATAAGTGTCCTACATAAGGAGTGAGCTCTCACCCAAGTGTGGAAATCTTGAAAATTCAAGTCTTTTGTCAGAAGTCTTTGTACGGGAACAAAGATGACCTCTCTATTTTGTGAATTTGATGAAAGCATTAAAAAATTAAGAATGCAACTCCCTACAAAATCAAAGAGCATTCTAACTCTCACCTTTGCCTACAATCTGATATGTTTGTTTAAAGACATTAAATATCAAACAGRTAATGATTTTGCATGCAATGCAAGGGAATATAGTTATTTTCAGAGACAAGTGTGGAGTTTTACGACATAAAATTATTATTTTCTCTTACTGTTCCCAGTGTCAAAGGGAAGGCTATTCTCTACCAAAACCCCCCCAAAACTGCTACTAATTGGCAGTTTGATGCATTAAAAGACCTATAGGATATTTACATCATCATCTAYCACCATCTACAGTGGTATCTATACTAAAAAAATCAATTGCATATATAATTTACTTACACTAATCATGTGTAGTCTAAGAAAATTTCCAAAAATCCAACAAAAACTGTGGTTGTGAYGATTCATGACTTACTGCACTGACTTTATTCTGACCTCTTGCACATAGTGCCTAATAAAACATCAGTTGGAGAAATGATGTTCTAAATACTACTGTTAGTAGATCAGTCTTTTGTTTGTACTCAGAAAAAACTTGGTTCCTGAAATGAAAAAAAGTACAATAATGGGAAGTCCTGACTAGTTTATAACACTGTTTTCCTTTCTGACTATGTTCTTAAAATGCTTGAGCATTCTAATTCCCAATGGATTTGATGGTGTTTGGTACCTTACTAAAAGCAACTTGTTTCTTGGACAGCCAACTTAATTTAGAATGCATTACCTACACTTAGATTATCTGCCACACATTGAGATTGATATCTGGCCACATGGGGAACCAGAAAATCAGATGTTTAAGTCTTTAGGTTCTCTTTCCAAGATGTCCTTGCAAACAACTACTTTTTTTGAGGGGGGTGGGGGCTGGTGGTTTCAAACTGAGGGTCAAATGTACTTCATTGAATATCTATCTTTCTTTTCTTTCTTTGTTCAACAGAATGCTATCCGTGTTTTACTGTGTCCAGCTGGCACACCCTCAGCATGCTGATTTAATTTAAAAAATCACTACCCATTGTAGAAGCCAGATGTAGCTGAATAGCAGAGTTTTGCTCATAGTATGGCTCTGGTGCCTGAACTGTTCCAAGGACCATTAYTGCAAACAAGTGCAGTGAGTACTTCCAGAGTAGTGAGAGAAGGCAGGAAGTGCTGCATCTGTGATGTGCCTGAGAGCAGGATTGTGCTTTGACAGGGAGAGCTTCTGTCATCCTGTGGCTCTAGAATTTCAGATTGTTCTTCAAACATAATGTTRCTGGGACTCAAGCAAATTCCAAGCCAGTAGCAAATTGTACAGGCTTTCRGGCATCCCTGCCCAGTCCCAAACTTGCAGCTACAAATTTGTACCTGGGGAGCAGGCAAAAGCGCTATGGACAGCTTGCTTTCAAAAACTGTGGAGCAGCCATCAATATAGTGAAGATCCCCATAAGCTTATTTTGTAGTTTCACACTTCAATACTATCAATTCAGATCTGGTAGCAGAAATACAGTGAGAAAAGTGCCATTTGCGTTAGATACACCACTGAGATTTTTGAACATTGTTCATGCTGTCCAAGAAATAGAAAACTGGAAGGGTGCTTGTCAATAGATTACAGTAAACCTGGCTGCTAGATAATTCTATTTATCCCTTACCTCCCTTGCCTTTTGCAAATAGGTTTTCTGGCCATTCATACTGTTGTTTGAGTGGGAAAGAAATGAGATTRTAAAGACAGCTGGAAGCACATAGTAGAAATGAGGATAAGAACAACTGCTAAGGGTAAAGACAAAACAGCCTCAGGTAAAACCTCCATAGTAGAAACTTTGCTTTAATATAAAATGACAGTCATTCAATATCTTCTGTTCAGTAAGAGCCTGTCACCTAAACAGTATCTAGAAAATAATGGCTACAGGTGGGAGCACAGGATTGATCATGAAAGGGCTTGAACTTTGTTCTTGGCTTTTCTGAGTTGTTYTGGAGAAGTAACCTCCTCACTGTTTAAATTCCTCATTTGCATTKTAATAACATGTAAGCATCCAGTATTGCTGCCTGCCTTGGTCAAATTTACTGATTATATTTTGAAAATGGTTATGTCTCTTTCTTCCCTGTCTAAACAACCTCATGCCTTTGATTTATCCTATTAGGTCCTATTTTCTAACTGCTTGATCAAACTCTTTGTCTTTCTCTGCATTCCTTCAACCTCTACATAAAAATCTGTAACTGTGGTGGGTATAACAKGGCATGTTACCCCAGCTCAGGCTGTCTCCCTCTGAGGATGGAAGAGACTTGCTCAGGATGCTGAAGTGCCCCAGCTAGGAAAAAAGGAGAGAGTGAGAAGGTGCTCTTAGACCTGACTGTTTTCAATACCTTCTATGGAAATCTTGATCACCAGATGCTAATGCTAAATCATCACTTGTAAGCATTGCTGTCACCTCATTCAAGCCTTATTTGTGTAGCTACAAGCACCCTCCATAAGCTTTATTTTGCCTTGCTGTCATCTTAATTGATGTTCTCTAAATGACTTTTTTTTGGAAACACATGGTAAACTAAATTTATAAAACTATTTTGGCTATATTAGGATCTAATGAGATTGCATTACCTTATCTTGCACAGAAATAGTCCAGAGATGGACTACTTGATTCTGTAGTGGCCTCCCATGTGACAGGAGGCTCCTGGAACTGTAAGAGAACAGATACAAGCAAAAATGCTGATTAACTGCAGTGCCCATAGCAGTGCTTGGCTGCTTAAGATGCAACATGCCTACTTTTCCCTCCACCCAATGAATATCAACATCYATTCTAAAAGTTATTGATGGCTCTCCTTTACCAGACTGTTCTTTCTCTTGTATCCCTGCACCACATTAAACAGGTCAGGCATTGCGGTCATTGGTGTTTGCTTGAGTTTAATCTTTGAGATGTTGTGTGTAGTTTTGCCCCTGCCAAAGAAAGAAAACTTTATTTGAAACTTTTTATCTTGGGGCTTTCTGCTGCATTTTTTCAGGACAAGCCAAAACTTTAATCATATTTTAGAACAGAACTTAGGAAGAATAGACATAGTACAAGAAAATTGTGGTGGGTTTGGTTTTGTGATTATTTTTTTCTAGGTGGGCCATTTCTGGAAAAGTATATCGCAGGCTTGAGCCTTAGAGAAAATTGACTGCATGCTCATTATGGAGGCTGGACTTGTTCTGTGCTGCCTTTTTGGACTGTGTGGATCTTGGAATTWGTGTGGAAAACAGCAAACTTTTCCTCTGCTCTTGCTGAGCAGCACTGCCTTAAATGCTGCTGRTGAGGAGACACAGGGACTGCAAAGAAATTCCTGGAGCCAGAGAAGGGAGCAGGTCTGGTTCAGGGTGGTTTGACCATTCTATTTCGCCTCTCCTCAACTGGACAGGGGAGAGAAAATACAAGAAAAGGCTCATGGATCAAGTTAAGGGCAAGGAGAGATAACTCTCCAATTATTGTCACAGGCAAAACAGGCTTAACTTTGGTAAATTATTTTAATTTATTACTAATCAAATTTGAATATGATAATGAAGCATAAAACCAAATCATAAAACACCTTCCCCTCACCCCTCCCTTCCTCCTGGGTTCAACTTAATTCTTGGTTTTCAGTACCTCCTCTGCTSCAGCAGCACAAGGGGACRGGGAATGGGGGCTGTGATCASTTCATCCCATSYTGTCTGGGCCACTCCTTCCTACTCAGAAGGAGGACTCATCACAGTCTTTCCCTGCTCCAGTGYAGGGTCCCTCCCATGGGGTGCAGTCCTGCATGAGCTCTTCAAGGTGAGTCCATACCACAAGCTGCAGCTCTTTACAAACAGCACAAACAGTGTGAGTCTCTTCCAGGGGTGCAGTCCTTCCAGAAAAGGCTGCTCCAGTGTGTGTTCTGCATGGGGTCACAAGTCCTGCCAACAAACTACTTCAGCAYCCTCACTCCATGGGGGCCACATGTCCTGCCAGGAGTGTGCTCCAGAACAGGCCTCCCACAGGGTCACACCCTCCCTCAGGCACCCACTTACTCTGGCATAGGGTCCTCCAGGGACTGCAGGTGGGTCTCTGCTCCCCCGTGGACCTCCCTGGGCTACAGGGACACAGCTGCCTTAGCACTGGCTGCAGGGGAATCTCTGTTTCTGTGCCTGGAGCACCTCGTCCCCTCCCTCTGCAATGACCTGGGTGTCTGTAGGGCTGCTCCCCTCACATATTCTCACTCCTCTCTCTGGCTGCTGTTGTGTGGTGTTTATTTTTCACCCCTTCTWAAATACATTGTCCCAGAGGTGCTACAAAGGCAGCTGCTGGGCTTGGCCTTGGCCAGCAGCAGGTCCATCTTGGAGCCAGCTGGCATTGGCTCTGCTGGGCATGGGGAAGCTTCTAGCAGCTTCTCACAGAAGCCACTCCTGCAGCCCCCCTGCTACCAAAACCTTGCTGTGCAAACCTGATACACTCAGCAGGCAGAGGGGGAGTCAGGCCTGCTGGAAGGGATCTGGTAATGGGCTGTAGCTGAAGCAAAGGTAGGGGCTGGATGGTAGGGAGCACTGAGGAGACAGAAGGAAGTGAAGGAAGGTTTCACATCTACAGCACAGACATGGCACTAAAAAGAGCACCAATATGCTCTTTCCTGCTCTTGTCCCTCCCTTTCCCATTTTCTTAAATTCATCACCTGAAAACTGAAATCTGCACCAGCTGGTGTGTGTTCTGGGCAAGTGTCATCCCTACCTTTCCCTAAAATGCTTGGCAAAATGCCCTAAACTAAGTCCATATCCAACAGCAATGAAGGGACAAATCAAATTTGTATAAGAAAGTTGCTCATGGTGTAAGCTTCTTCATAAACAACAACAAAGCTTTCTATTGCTTTGCTTTAGCAGGTATAGTTACATTTTCATGCTGCAAGTAACTTCTTTTTTTTCAGTCAGGATACTTTTTATATCTGTGATTCGAGTAAGATATTCTAGTCTTCCATCCTTACCAAGAGAATCCAGAATTTTATGGTACAGAGAGTAATTGCTATCTTAAAGTTTGCGTTTTTAGGTTTAGCTTTACTACAAAGTACTGTATATTCTTCTTTCTGGAGTCTACATTCTTGTTCATGTATACAATATGTAGCCTCTGTTTCACAAAAATAAATCTTAACCAGCTGTGATCATGAGATAAACCCTGACATTTGAATTGCCTGACTTAAAAAATGATGAGAGGGTACATTTTGTACTTGAGTCTAGAGGTATAGACCAGTGGAAAAGAAGAAGTTAAATGATAGCGCAGTTTAAAATAATTTGCTGTTTTCACAGATTATCGGTGTTGGGAGAATGATTAGTGAGTGGGGGAACTTTCTTCATCAGCAACCAATACAATCCAATACATCCTCAGCAAGACAGGGACAACAGTAGGAATGCCAGTTATGCTACCTCAGGGGAGAGGGAATGTCATTTCCGAGAGAGCAGAGCAGAAGGACATCAGCACATAACTATTCTAGCAGAAAATYGATACATTTCTGAGCTCAAAGCCATTTGTAACTTTGAATATTGAGGCCACCAAATAGAGTGGGAAGTTAGATGCTTTTGATCCAGCAGTCAAAGGGTCAAATTCTTTTCCCTGCTGCTCCAGTGGAGCTCTGTGGCAGTCTGCTGGGCTCCGCCAGTGAAACTGAAGAGGAGGATTTGGCTTGCAGCCTGGTTTTAATCTGCACGTATGGTATCAATTTTGGAAGCATTTTCTGGTTGTCCTCACAGTTATAAAAGGGTAGAAAAATACATTTCTTCTCTTCCCCATTAAAAAACAGGCTTTTGTTAACTCATTTGTGTTAATTCTCTACCTGAAAAGTGCAATGCTTAGCTTCATCTTCAGTTTTGCCATAGGATTGGCCTGTCTATTAATAAGTACCTCTGCAGTMTATCCTAAGGGAAAGGCTGCTCTGGAGAAACCAGGTTGCCCCAGCAGATTGCAGTTCTCTGCTGCACACATAGCTGATGCTGAGTCCATGAGGACACTCCTCTATGGAGTGCCTTCTGATCACAGGCACTGGGGTCTCCTGTCCATTAGTCTTCTTCCTTTTTCCCTTAGCATGTTCATCCAGTTATTGTTTGCTCAGAGAKGAGAAGTTTTGTGGTATATGGGCTGTTGGCAACAATTGTGTACATTTTCCAGGGGCAGCTGAAGAGGGAATGTGTCCTCGTGCTCACCAAAATCTTTGGCTCTTGTGATGAGTGCAGGAGMCATCAGCCATGGGTGAGTGTCTGGCCCCATTAACAAACACTGAGACCTTCAGAGCTCCACCCCAAGCACTGTCAGAACTTCCTTAATTGCTGTTTTACTGTAAGGTTTTTCTGCATATTCCTTGACTGTGGTCCCTTCAATGTTTTATGTCACCACTTTCTTTGGAATAGACCCTACTTCCTCCTGTTTCTGAAAAAGAGCAGAATCTCTCCCCAGAGCACAGGACTGTGAGAAGCTGCCTGTAACAAGGATCTCAGTTTTCCCACGTAATTGTAGAGACCATTCATGTTTTCTTCAGAATCTGAGGAAACTTATATTTGAGAGGCAATTAAACCTTTACTGTAAAGTGTGCCTTTTTTTTTTCTTTTTTTGCAGCTTTCTCATGTAGTTACTGATTTTTCTTTCCTTGCAATCACTTCTTACTTTATGTGTCTTTCTTCCCCATTTTTGCACTCTCCTTTTTTTGCCTCTTTCATCTACATTGGCACTCASTTGGCACCCAAAATCAAAATTCCCATGTAGCTGTACAGACTTAATCACTTCTTGGTTCTTTTAATAGGCTTAAAAATCTTCCTTAGCATAAAGTACTTCAATAAATATCATAAGATATTCATGTAAGGGGCAACTGAAAAACAGGGGCAGGCTGCATGTGATGAACTTCGTTTTAGTTATGCTACMAAGAAATAAAATGACTGCAAAACATAGAAGTCATTCTATGTTTTGAGAAGGTGAGAAAACTGAAGCAGGGAGATGAGTCAAGGTTGTTGGATGCAGGGTGATAAGGGCAGCCCTATCACATATGAGACARTAGGTAACACGTGCCACCTGGAATTTCTGCTGACAGCTGTCCATGTGTGCCAGTAYTATTATTGTAGGTTAACAAAGCAATGGAAATTCTCATTTCCAGCAAATTAGAACTGTAATTGCTTCTAGCAATTTCCCTAGACTCCTTGACCTGTAACATCAGTAGTTCATAATTAATGTAAGTAATTAATGATTAAAATAGGAATCAATGCAGCAAGTTCATCATGCTTTCTAGAGCACAGCACTGCTTTGGTACTTCAAACACAATACATAACATGTGTGTTGTGCTGGTTTAGATTTATCTCTTATGAAAGACAGATCTCTATCKGCTGAAATAACTGAAATTACCTTCTAACATACTCATCAGGAAAACAGGCTTTAACAGATCACTKTGGCTGTGTCTGTAATTCAAGAACTGAGAATATTATAAGTGGTTCTCTTTTAATAAGATGAAAATAGATGGCTGTCTATAACTGTTAGCTGATTAGGATCATCATGGCCTTATCTTAATTYGGCTGTTTTGCATGTGGAAGGTGAGAAATATCCTGTTTTGGAAATACATTCCCAAGATTCAAAGTGACTRTGGAAACAATTCAGATTCTTCACTTTTTACCTCCAACATCAGCATTTTAAATAATCAATCATTCAACTGAAAGAATATAGGTTTCTGAGATTTGTCCTGACTATCTACTACCAATCACTATGACAGTTCCAGTTCACAAAAGTCTTTTCCTTTATGCAGCAGTTTGATCATGACTGTAAGTATGGACTTGTTCCCATAATTTTCGTGCTTAATTTTGGATAGTGCTAGCAACAGTGGGAAATCTTAGCTAATCAGGCCCTTCAACACAAGCCTTGTGTGCCTGGGGTTTATCATTGCACCGTGAGAGAAGCTCTGGCTGTTGCAAATTTACATCTGTGTGACCCAATTGACAATAATTCTGAGTAACTCTGGAATAGGTTTTATGACATGTCCAGAACCTCAGGCTTGAAGCACTGCACACTGTCAGTTTTTAAACACTGCCCAGTCTCTGCTTAAATCTTGCACTCCTAGTGGGTTAAACAAGGCTATTGAAAAGGTTTTTCTGAGTTTTAAGGATTTTTATGCAAGGGATATTATTACAGCATATTTAAATTTTTATCCTGAAAAAAAAAAAAAAGAGTTCCAGGGCCAATTAAAATGTAAAGAAACCCATAGAAAATAAATTGTAGTGCCTTCACACATTCAGGACTAGATCAGTCAGGMAATATAATTATTAGATTGGATTTGTCCAATGAAAATGACATGCCTCTGTACTGTATTTGACCTCTTTTTCACTTGCCCTGTTGAATAGTTTAGAAAAAAAGCCCACAACTGTGCTAAATAAATACATTTGTTTGGTTGTACCAATCCTTTGTTCCAGCAGTGGAATTCAGTAAAACAAYGTGTTCTGTATATTGCCAGCAGGTCATCATTGCATGCTTGAGCCAGATTCCTGACCTTTACTTTCACTTGCCAAGTGTGCTAGATTGYCTTGTCCTGGGGACTCTTAAAATATATATCATTAATAGTATACCTTGCCCTGTTTTTCTTATTGCTGAGAATATCTTCACAGTGCACTCATTGGTATTCTCTGGTAATTATCAACTACTTTATTTTATGTACAGTCAGATGCTTAACTGTAAATAGTTGCTGAACAGTATGAAATAGAAACATTTCCCCCTCACCTAATGAAAATTTAAATTGAATTTGAAATCTATTTAGGATTTGAGGTAAGCTTTTTCCTTCARTGGGATGGTTGGAGGTCATCTCAAGCAGCTGCTCAACAGTATGTATTGCCAGTGAATGATGTGGTCTTGTCATTTTTTGGTTGCTTTTCTAGATGTAACTGAGGTTAAATTTTTCTACAGTGTTACCTCACYAACATCTCTAATAAAATGTGCCCCTATTCAAGTTGGAAAGTGATAATCAATCCATAGGGGGCCAGCTCAGCAGGTCCCTGACCTCTGTGTTTGAGTGCTGTATTTCACACCCTGTTTTCGTTTTGGCACTGACCATAAGCACCTCAGTCCATACAACTCTAAGTGTCAGGACAGCTCCTACATCAGGGTCACTATCTGGAATCAAGAAATTATGCCCCTGCCTCCTTAATTTTGTAGATGTTCTCAGAATGTTCTCAGTGCAGTTATCAGACCTATCATCCTGGGAACAAAGAATGGATTTTTTTCTGTTTCCAAGTAGCAAATATTTTGCAGTTGATCAGAATCAGTGAGGAGACTACATGTCTACAAGTAAAACCTCACCATGTCCTTCTCTTCCCTTTTCCCAGGAAAAAGTGATCCTGTCAAGAGACAAACTTCCTTTAGAGGAATTGTGCACAAGATCTGTGAATATATGCAAGGGCCCCATGATGAAATGCCAAGATCTGTACCTGTGTGCCAACTCCACTGTTATTAGGGTCAGCAGACTTTTACAGCATCAGGAGCCACAGCAATGTAAATACACACCAGACTTCCCTGAATGAAAGTGTGGTATTGATTTTGCTGCACTCTGTTGCACTATTATGGATCTTAATGACAGGCTGTTACTTCAAACAGCATGACAAAAACTTACTAAAATAATATATTTTTCCTTGGTAATTAAAGGCAAAGCAAAACAGAGATGATCATAAACAGTCTCTGATGAGAACTTCTCTTAATGTTCCTTTTGATCTCTAATGCTGATGCTCCAAAGTAAAGCATCTAGGTAAAAATAAAATCATATTAATACCGAATGTTAAATAGAAACATGTCCCTAAGAATGAAGCTATACAATTTAGCATCTAGCTTTTTCTGGCATTTGTTAAAGCCCAGTGAATGCAGTTCATTTCAGTGTGATTTCAAAACAGATAAGAAAGTATATGCATTACAGGAATCATTCAAAAAAGATGGTTTGAGTTTGAGACCAATCACTTCACAAATGTTTCAAGAGTGCAGAATACCACTTAGTAATTTAAACTTAACAAGAATCTATGACATTGGCATTTCTTAGAGATGTCTTTTATTCTTTTCATGTAAGAGAAATACCTAAAATACAATTAGAATAATCAGATCTATCCATCACTGAGATCATGCCATGTCCTTGAGACYTGYAGCAGAATCACAGAATCATAGATTGTTTTGGGTTGGAAGGGACCTGTAAAGGCCATCCAGTCCAACCCCCGTGCAAGGGGCAGGRACATCTTCAACCACATCAGGTTGTTCAGAGCCCTGTCCAACCTGACCTTGAGTGTTTGCAGGCTGATAAAAGYTGAGATGCAGTTCTTCAGTGTTTCTTCACTCTCCTGTTTCTTCTGTCATGTGGTGTGTATCTGTAAGCCCGTGACAGGAGTCAGGCATAGTCATAGATTTCATAATGATTATAGTAACTTTACTTTGAAAGAAGATTGTGACTGGTGCCTTCCCTTTTCCACGGTGCCTTAGTTATTTTCCCCTGGTCCAGAACAACTTTCCAAATAAATCTTTTCCCTTTCTTTTTGTCAGTCGTTATGTAAAACATCGTTCTTCCATCCCTGAGGACCAATGTTAATCATATACAAGCTTTTTCACACAGCTAAATTGTAAAGTGGCTAAGTAATGTGCATGTCAGGGAGTGACAGTGTAAGCATTCAGTTACTTGCTATGCAAGGTTACTGAATTTACCTAGATATGATTAATGGTGCTAGTTACCTTATTAAAGGTAATTGAGGGACAATCYGGTATTACATTTTTCAAGATCTACAGAAATACAGTCTAAATTAAAGCAACTTCAACTGCAAGTCACTTCCAAATTAAAAAAAAAAAAAGTTTTTATCTGTGCACAGAATTATTTGGTTGTTTCTTTACAGTTCAAATAATTAGTCCTGCAAGGCTTTGAAATTAAATTAAGGGAGCAACTTCATCAGAGTTTTGGGAGTGCAGTAACTACATGTGAGCTGGGCTCCAGATGTGTGTGGAGCTCCAGAAGAAACCACTCATACTGACTCCTCAGAGTGGCAAATAYGACCTGAGTCAAGGAGAGTTGCATGCTCTGCAGTTGGTACAGACCTCTCATATGTCATGTCTGTGCACATGTTCTTGCTGTGCAGAGTGAGATCTGCMATGACAAAGACTCTGTCAGTCTGCTGGGACTTGTGTTCCTCACATGTTCTTGYTGATGAGCCATCCATACCCTCCAAGCCAAGTGTACAGTATAGTACTGTAGTCATGGTGGTCAGATTTCTATTTAAAAGAACCACGTAAAAGAGCCAAGAAATGTGAAACAGATGAAAAAGTTGTAAAACAAAGATGAGGTATAATGGCTGATCTCATGATAACTTTAGAAATTGTCAGTACTGTACAGTGATGTGTTAGCCTGTGGCTTTAGGAGAAAAAAATACATGGAAACCAGGTTGTTTTTTTTTCCCTATTCAGCTAATGAGAACTTGACCAGGGTGTATTTCATCTTAGTCACCCCTCTACCTTCACTCCTTTTGGAAAACAGTTGAGACTTGAATATTTTGTGTAACGGCTTTTTAACCCAACACATACATCTAATTTAGCAACCTGCTGGGCTATTGCATCCATCATGGCAATGCAGTCTGCTATGCACTGAAGCAGGCTCTGCTCTGTCTTGATTAGGGCTGTTTCCTGCTTTGGACACACCACATTCCCTCTGCCCTGGTGTCAACATTTTCCAGGCAGTATTCCCTCCAGTGCTCTGGATGACAGTGAAATTTGGTCAGCTGGTCTCTCCTGAGATCAGCCAGTCTCTCCTTCCTCCTAAAGGTAGGGACMAGGGCTGCTTTGCCTAAGAGGGTAAGAAACAGAGAATGGTTTCAGCCTCCCTGTCTTCCTCTATGTAGCCACAGGGTAGAAGGAGAATTTTAAATCTTTCAAGGTTCTGTGGGGGAGCTGTCAGCCTCAAATCTTTCTCTGTGCAAGGAAGAAGAGAACATGCAGTTAAAATGTGTGATGGTAAACCCTTTATTTCACAGTGTTAATGCCTTTTATTCCTAGCATTATACTTTTCCCTTTCTTCTTTCACCTTATTTTTATCTCTCCCCCTGCAAAGTGTTAACCACACAAGCAACTACTTCAGAATTTTGGCTTTGTCATATTATTTTGTCACACCTGAAAAAGTCGTTTGTAACAAAATATCATTACCTTAGTTCCTGTGGCAAAGTGGCTGAARCCTCATTAGGTCAAATAAGCTATTCAAGGCATCTGGGTGCTACCTAGAATGAGCCAAGAGCAGTTATCAGAAAATACTCTGCAACAGATTCAAAGTCTTAAAAGTGGCATAGTAGTATCCAAACCAAAAAACGAGGTTGTCAGGAGGAGCATCTTAAAATGGGAGGACTCAAAATCAAAAGATAACAAAATGGTTAACAAAATATGATTTTGAAAGTGTGTCACTTTCTGTTGTGGTTTTTCCCAGCTCTCTCCTTTCTTGTAATGTAAGGCATAACAAGAAATAAATATCCTAAAGCGTAGGCCCATCTACAGCCTCAAAAAAAAAGCAACTAATGTGAAAGAACAGTAACCCCAGCTCTGGGGGGTTTTGTGTTGTTTAAAGCCCTACATAAATCAAGAGGAGGCCCACAAAGGGAAGACTGTTTGKTTTCAGGGACTGGTCTTGATTTTCTGCTCAGGATAATCAAGATCAGGAATTCATCTCTAATTAAAGGCAAGCTGAAAATATGAAGGATTTTCACATACATTCTTTTCATACTCATCGTTTAACGTGTTATGTATACAGTATTCTTTTCCTTTAATTCAACTTTYTCAAATTATGTGCAGACAGCTWCAGCAGCAGRGAAAGGTGGGAGTATTTAGGATATCTAGAATTTAACTCTTTAACTTCTACAAAGAAATCTTTTTCTTTATCAGAGGTATTCAATAGTATGCGGTTTCTAGTTTCAACAAAAACCCTCAGTGGATCTGTGTGATTCTGTTACATGGGGGCTTGGAGGGATATTTTGTTTAGTGGATTTTTTTTCTTTTGGTGCTTTTTTGTTGGGTGTTCAGGAGATTTTTTGCTTTTTTTGCTTTTTGGTTGTTTTTTTTTAATTTGGTTTTTGTTTGTTTGTGGGTTTTGTTTTTGTTTGTTTGTTTGTTTGTTTGTTTGTTTGTTTGGGGGTTTGTGTGGGTGTGTTCTTATTTTGGGGAGGGTTCTAATTGAGTAGATTGTAGCAAATATACTGGCCTGCCTTCTTTGCAAAAAAGACATTATTTTAGTTTTAATAAACATAGAGTTTTTTCTTGTCCGCTTCTCTTGTAGCTCTGATTTGCTTTGTGGTGATTTTCCATGTCATTCAAGTGAATGAAATTTAAGCAGKATGTGGGTTTTGTCGCTTTGATGGTGGTGTAGTTTCCAAGATGTAAGTTTTTYATTAAGAAATTAATACTGGCAGATTGGGTATTACAGTGAACYGAACAAGCTCGAGTGTGCGGTGGGACCACATCATTCTGTGTGGTGATGTTCAAGCTCCCCTCTCTCCCCACACAGTGAGGTCTRGGGTTGATTTACATAAATTCTTAGTTTTCTAACAGCAACACCCCATAAGCTGAACTATCTCTAATGCTTTTGTCTCCCTTTCTGAGATGTATTGCTGACACTTCCATCACTGAATCAGTACAGCCCAATGAATCAATGTCTGATGTCTAGTTTTTAATAGTGGGGAAGATTTCTGATGATATATGTGGTTACATTTAAATCTGTGGCAATAAGATGGATGAAGATTAAAGTTTGTCTGAAGTAGGTCTACCCTGTGATCCTCTTCAACTCATGCTTGGAGTAAGACTTACTAAAAAATCTTGATTTTTTCCATGAAACACATTTTGCCCAATTAAAGGAGCTCTGTGTGTTGAACTAGATGCACCAACACAGCCTTCTGCTAGGCCAGTTGTCCAGAGTGGTTTAAATAACAAGCTTTTAAGAAAGACAATACTGTGGTAATTTCCAATCAAGGAAAGGATTTGATATCTTCAGCAAAACAGTTTTGTCAGGAAAAGAAAATTAATAGCCAATTTCCTTGAATGAAAGAGTGAATGCTTTCCTTCCTTGATGTTAGAAGAGTAATAGCTGTGCAAGGAATAGTGGAACATTCTTTTGTAATTACTATTTATTTCTGTGGGCTGTTGGTCTAGTGGTTAGGGGCTCCTGTAAACCATTTACATTAATTTGGGTATTTTAAGGGSATGCCTTTTAAAAAAAGTTAATTTAAAATAATAGGGGCAAACATGAATTCCTCATTAGTTAGTCAGCAGTGCATCCTTGGTTCTATCTTTTCCCTTCTCTTCTGTTCATATGGACTCCACTGCTTACTCCTCTGATAAAAAGGCTGAAAGTGGAGAGCGGGCAGCTAGGGCTAAAATAATTGAAGAAGATGTCACTGAAGAGGGAGTTTTAGCTTCAAAATGCAAGTGACTCATTCTTTCTGCTCTGTTGTCTGCCCAACTCCACTGTATGGATGTGGATATATGTACAACCTTTTTGTAGAGAAGCTTCTGAAYTGCCACAGCTCGTAGCAGAGTAATAGCTTAGTGGCATGAGAATGACTTCAAGAGCAACTCAGCCTGCATGGGGGGTGGGTGTGAGCAACTGCACTTCAGGACCAGCCTAAGCTGTGCTTGCCCATCAAAAAAACCTCATGGCTAATGGAGGTAACCAAATATGACACTAGACTTTGTTTAAAAAAATTCTAATTTTATTTGGCTTTTTTAGAGGTGCATTTTATGCCTAGGTTTTTTTTACTATAGTACTAGTTGCTAAGAAATGTAATGGCCAAGCATGTACAATTCATAAGGATTTTTACTTCTTAAATTTGACTTTAAGCAAGATTCTGATTTACATACTTAAAAAAGAAGTGTCTTCTAACAACTAATTTGTTTTACATACATGTGTATATAAGGAATCCTATTAATATCTCACTTTTTACAGGTTTACCATAATGAAAAGTCTTAATGTTAAAATATGCAAGAAAAACTTTTTCTGTAACTTTAAAATTAGCAGTGAACAACAACTGTAATTTGAAAATATCTATTTTGCATTTTGGTAAAGATTGTTGCAGGTTTTCTCTTCCAGATTAAGAATATTTTTACTTTTTTTCTTTTTCTTGTTTTCAAAGAATATTGGGAACAGTTCAATTTTTTCCTATTTATATATTACAAGAAATAGTATCTTAATTATTAAAAGAATAAATTTAAGAAAAGGCTATTTTTTGTAGTATCACTTTTTTTCAGATATATTTATCTTTTCCTTTACTTTCTTTGGTAGTTTTTGCTCTAAGGGTTTTTTCACCTTCCGAAAACAATTTCTTCCATKCTTGTTCCTATCTACTGAACAACTGTCAATAATTTCCTAGAAACCTTTTTGTCCCAATGCTTTTCCTGTGCTAATTGCTGGGTTTGGGAATTTAAGCTCCAGATGTGTAAATCTAAAGCCACGCAGTATGAGGCAGACCAACTTTTCTTCCTAGTCCTGAATCTCCTGCTACACACTGCTTTGTGTGGCCAATTATCTTCATAACCAAGATCCACAWTTGGTCTTGAGTAGCTGAACTCCTCTTGAAACCCAAGACTGAGGATTATTTCCAAATAGGAAAGAGGTATTTATGTATAAACTGTATATTCCTGAGGGAATGCAAACTGGTTTTTTGAGCATGAGCACACGTAGGGATAAGCCATGTCCTATACAAAGGACCCCCACTGCCTGACCTGCACTTTTCCAAAGTCCAAAAAGGAAAGAAAAGTTTGTGGAATTTATACACCCTGTAGAGTTTGAGTCTGTTGATAAAGTAAAGAAGAAATAAAAGCGAAGTCTGTGCAATTTTGAGTCATCTGCTCACTGACTATAAATCTACAGCAGTCTATTTATCACTTCCCCCGAGGCTGCAGCAACTCAAGCAGGCAGGAGAATAGAGCTGCCTGTGCATATACAGAGCCTGTAGATGGGTCAAAAAGCTGAACATAAATCAACAGCACAGAGCTGCTGCCTATAGGGCAAAGCTCCCAATCCAAGGGAGAAATGGAGGGGTGGCTGTGGGCAAAGGAGCCCCAGCCCTCTGCAGGACAGTCAGTTCTGGTAAGGTTTTAACTTGGATGTTGTGCCTCGTTCTGGGTGCTGCACTTAGAGACACTTCCAGCTTAGGGAGAGGAAATCTAAGACCACTTATGAGGACAATCAGGGCTCTTAACAGTATTTATCTCAATGAAGGACATAATGAAGTGGCTTCTTTCATCTCAGAGATGGAGAAGGGAAGAGGTAAGATACCTGTGTTCATATACATGAGGACTTCATATCCATGGTGGGTAGAGCAAAATCTGGTCAGGTGCAGCAAGAAAGATTCAAGTTTGACATTAGGAAAAAGTCTGTCATGGCAAGCATGTGGAAGTATGGAGAAATTGTCTCCATCACCAGAAGTCTTGCAATTTAGATTAACATGGGCCCAGGACAGTTCACATAATCCCTGCCTTCTGAGATTCTCACTAACCTTGAGATTTCTGTAGGAAAATTACCTAAGATTTTCTTTCCAAACCTTGCAGTGACATAGCCTAAAGCAATGGTACCTACTAAGCACCCAGTCCTACTATAATTTGTTAARCATGCCAGGTTTTTTTTCTTGTGAGAGCTTCTAAATTTTACAAGAACTTCATAAATATCTTACATAAAAATATACAGTTTCCAAAGTTTTAACAACATCCTCAGAAAAGCTTGAAGCAGGGACAGCCATCCTGAATATGAAAARGTATATATATCTAGGTCTAGGTGTGGCAAGTCCTAAGATGACTTGTGAGAACAGTCACTTYGCCTCCACCAACTCATCTGAAAGGATAAAGCACTTACAGTAAGCTCTTGACTGTTATCCCTGATTATTTGTATTCCCTTGCTCCTTTCTATTGGAATTCRGACTTTTTCTTTTATTTTTGAAGGCAAAAGAGCACACATACTTCAAATTAATAATGATGCAATAATAAAGCTCAGTTGCACTATTCTGACAAACATGGGGTATGACTGTGCAGGGTTAGGAATCCTGGGGTATTTGGGGCACTGCTTTACTAAACTGCAGGGGCCTCACTGTAGGCTGTTAACTCACAGTGCCAGGTCAGTGGTGAGATATCTCCTTTAAGTGTTAGCCAGAATTTGCTGGCAGACAGCAGGGAAGTGGATAGAGGCCTCGAAGGTCAGATGTTGTTCCAAGTTTGTCACAAATATGCATTAGGGAACAGCAAAGTGGGGGTGGACAGGGCTGAGAYGCTAGATTTAAGCAGTAGACTGGTGCCTGACTCCAACATCATTGCAGACAGGAGTTGGATATAAGAACACAAAACTACAATGCTGTTTTTCTTCAGATTTTTAAAATAATGAAATAACTCGAGGGCTGCCTGTTATATCAATGTTAACACAGCTCTATCCAGTACAGAAAACATGATCACACACTTCAATAGTTCTGAGGCATGTCTGTAGAATGTCACACAGATTCATGATGAAGTTGCAAGCAGTAGAGATTTTAAGTGCCTGTGAAGAAGGACATAGATTCTCTAAATACTCCACAAAATCAGACCAGCTGTGTTTCCCAGTATACTTCCTCTCCAGCAGCAAGAATAACTATAGCTGCCATTTAATGAGGTTGTGCAACCTTAGTTTTTTTCTCTGGTCCATTCCCATTAGATTGCACGGCATTCACAGTTGGATTAGGGATGTTACAAGGTGCMTTCCCTCCTATTGTCTCTCTGTTTATGGACTTACTGTCCATAAATTTGCATGATCTGAATCTAACAATGCTTTCTGTCCCCACAGTCTCCTGTTTAGCATGTTCCACAAAGATGGCATGAGATATAGTATGATTTTACATCAGAGAGAATCATAAGCCTGCCTTTCTGATTTTCTTTCTAGAGAGTTTTGGTTTCTGCACCATGATAACTTAAAAAAAAGTGGCTTTGAAGCATGTGAGGCTGGGGATGGAATTTTCTTGTGGATACCTGTAAGCTTTTGGCTGTCTACCTGTGGGACTGCATGGAGTGAAAAGCCTCGTTATAGCCTTTTATCCACTTTCTTCCAGGTGATGTATCCTTAAGATGGTCTCTATATTTCACCATGTGGTAACAGAACTAGTTAAAGTATTAAGTAAACCCATGCACTCTCATCTTTAGTTGTCTGAGGTTTTGTATTTAAGCAAAACATTTTACATGTGCCAATAGCTAACTCAGGTCAGGATCACATCCTTTGGCAGAAAGATGTGTGGTGTAGGAGCAGCCCTATAACAGGGAAGAAACTACGATGAGTACTCCTGGTATATATGTACTTTTTGAAGAAGAATTATTTGATCCAGTGTTCACAACAAGGGTTGAGAATTAGCCTCCATAGGCATACCCTTGGTCTCTCAMCTATGGGTGAAGCTAGTTCTGTGAAGATCCTACCTCTACCACTGCCCTGAGTGTCCACAGTCTGTTGTTTAGTCAGACACTGTAATTTCCTGGGGCTCTCACAGATTCTCCTTTGAGAAGGGTTTGATAATGAAGACGTTTCTGTTGATAAAAGATCAGTATGGCCCAAGGCTTCCAGAGTTTTTCAGGTGGTGCTTGACAGGATGTCTTAATGTGGAAAATGTTAAGTCGGTCTTTCTTCTCCTGCAGTGCCTGTTGCCCTGCAAAGGGACCTGGACAATTGTATGAGGTTCAGCAGGGATTGATGGACCAAGGACAATTGTATAAGGTTCAGCAAGGCAAAATGCTGGGTTCTGCACTTGGCTAGCTGGAAAACTGCCCATTGGAACAGGACTTGGGGCTGCTGGTCAACAGTTGGCTGAACATGAGCCAGTGTCTGCCCAGGTGGCCAAGAAGGCCAAGGGTATCCTGGATTGGATCAGCAACAGTGTGGCCAGCAAGACCAGGGCAGTGATTGTCCCCCTGTATCTGGCACTGGTGAGGGCACACCTTGAGTTCTGTGTCCAGTATTGGGCCCCTCAATTCAGGAAGGACATTGAGGTGCTGGAGCGTGTTCAGAGAAGGGCAACAGAGCTGCTGGAGGGTTTGGCACACAGGTCCATTGAGGAGCAGCTGAGGGAGCTGGGGATGTTTAGCCTGGAGGAGGCTCAGGGTGGTACATTATCAATTGCTMCAACTGCCTGAAGGGAGGGTGGAGTGGGGTAAGCACTGGTCTCTTCTCTCAGGTAACAGGTGACAGGACAAGATGAAATGGCCTCAAGTTGTGCCAAGAGAGATTTAGATTGCATAGTAGAAAAAATTCTACAAGAGAGAGTTGTCCAGCATCAGAACAGGCTGCCCAGGGAAGTTGTGTAGTCATCATCCCTGGAACTATTTAAAAGGCATGTAGAAGCATATGGTGTTTGGTAATGTGGTTTAGTGATGGACTTCACAGTGCTGGGTTAACAACTGGACTCGATGATCTCAGAGGTCTTTTCCAACCTAAATTATTGTATGATTCTACGACGCAGAAATGCACTCTGGAGCTCTTCAGCATCACTGAATTTTGTGGCATGGCAGTAAAAGAAGAATCCTTTGACCTTACTAATTCAACAAATAGACTTTTCTGTGGCTGACATTATTACATCATCTTCATGTCATTTTTACAGGACCTTTCTGACTGTAACCATAATGTAAACTATGGCCAGAAGTGCATTTCAAAACTCAGTTCTGAAGTTTCTAAGTAATTACTTTCCTTAATTTGAGACCGGCTATGGTAACTTACCATGTATTACTGCAGCCAGAAAAAAGATTAAATCTAGACAGTAGACAGACACAGGAAAAGCCCTCAACATTTGTGTATTTTCTGCAATGGTTCCTTTTTGACTAATCTGAACAGGTTCATACCTGGACACCTGGGGTTAGGGAAGCAGGCTTTTTTTTTTTTTTTTAATAATTTTTTTTTCTTGCTAACCATTAAAAACCTTTCAACAGCTTCCAGCAAGGAAAAAATTAGAATGTTTAGTATGTTAATTAAAAAAAATATATATCCCTGACCTTTCTGTATGGATTTATCTTTTTTYTCCCATGAGGGACAATCTCTTGAAAGCTTGTAGGATAACAGCAGCTGAGATGGAACATCTTAATTCCTTCAGAGGCAGCACCAGATATTTGGGGAATTTTTTTAAGTATTTTTTGTTTCATGTTGAAAGATAAGTGGGTGGTTAGGTATTTAGAAGAACACATATATCTTTAAACAGATACAATCTGTTTTAAACAGAAAAAAATCTAAAAGGGGTACTTTACTGTTTGCCATATACTTGCAGTTGTGCACGTATGCAGACGTACATTTCATTTAACCTTTTATTGATAATTGCTGAAGACCAAAATAGTAAAATCT
Source organism: Alauda arvensis (assembly GCA_902810485.1). Classification (NCBI taxonomy): domain Eukaryota; kingdom Metazoa; phylum Chordata; class Aves; order Passeriformes; family Alaudidae; genus Alauda; species Alauda arvensis. The sequence continues at coordinate 357,153 of CADDXX010000633.1, forward strand.
TGATTTGCTGCACTTCAGAATACAAYTTTCTCCTTTCAGATGCCACTGGAAAGAGACAGCACAGTGAAACAGAGCACTGCTGGTTTGAAAATGCTGCCAGTGCAGGTGACAGCAGCACTTTGTCTCCGTGGAAATGCTTTTGAGCATGAGCCATGTCTTGCCCCTTTAGGTGTGCTCAGTACAGCTCCTCCTGTCCTCCACTGTTTTCTCTCTCACAACCTTCCTAAAATGCCTTTCCTGCAAAAGGGATAGATCCTATGTCGAGTATAAATGTATATTTCCCTTTTTCTTTTGCTTCATTTCAGGTTTTCAATATTGTTTAAGCATAACATAAAGCATACAGCAGAACTGGCAATTCTTCCTGCACATCTTCAAAAGTTCCAATATTTAGAAGTAAATTTAATGCTTTCTTTTGCCCATATTTCTACTGCACAAGTCCACATAAAATGAAGTAAGCCATGGTTGTCAGTGTCTCGAATTTTTTTAATAAGATCATGTCAGGGGATTCCTTCTCCACTTCTCAAAGCCTTCAAATGTACTAGAGCATCAGAGAAAAGAAGGAAGTGTGTAATGCCAGTTGGATTGTGCACTTACAGGTTCATTGTTCTTCTACTGATTTTTCTTTTAATTTTTACTTGCTCTCCCYTAGCTCCTTGCTGAAATAGAAGAAACATCTGCTTCTGTTCCTTCATGGAAGACAATCATTTATAAGTCCCAGATTTACCAACAGTATCAGTTACTACCAGCAAACCTCACTCCTGGTCTTCTTAATTACTTTCCATCTGCTTTTCCTTCAGTCATCTTGGTTCGGAGAAAAATGCTGACAATCAACAGTAATGACTTCTTCAGTTGTTATTTATTAAGTCAAGCTTTTTGCAGACAAAGTTTCAAGAAAAACATGGTTTGTTGGGGTTTTTTTCAGAAAAAGTTATCTTTGAATTGGACATAGTTGAAAAACAAAATGCAACAATTCCAGAAGCTGATGACAGTATGAGAGGGGGAAGTGGTTTGACCTTTGTTTTTTTTTACTTTTTATATTTTTCGTATTTTAAACTGACTGATGGTCTTAACCTCTGCTTTGAACTTTGAAGGTGAATGAAGCACGATTTGGATTTGATAGTAGTTCACTCAGCTCAAGGAAACAGCAGAGCTCCAGAAGYTGCTGTTAGAAGCAGCTACCATGGGCAGACAAGGATAGCCCTACTAGAGTTTGGGAGTTTTGCTCTTGTATTTTGTTTTTTACTTTTGTTTTGGTGAAGTGAACATTTATATTCTTCTTTTCCCATGACTTTTCCCTCTTTTGGCTATGTTGCTCCATTGGACTCCTACTGGGAAAGCAGCATTGAACTTGCAGTGCTGAAAAGATGATTAATGATAGGCAGAACTGTATACAACGTGCACTTTATTTGGGGGGGAGGAGCCTGCAGTGAAATCCTGCATTGGAGAGTTCTAGGCAAATGGTGTGTGAAATTGTTGACAAATTGCTCTCATTAAACTCACTAAATGGATGCTTTCATGAGAACACTGGCTTGATATCAYCATGTATAATGGAACTTCTACTTGAAATTGTGTGTGCTGCTATTCTTATCTTTTAAACCCTTGTAACAGCTTTAATGTCCTGATAAAGCCAACCATTGTAGCTGTCTTCACTGTTCAGTACATGGGATGTGAAGGGAAATTGCTGAGGGTGACTTCCATAAGTGGTTTTGAATTATTCATTAATTTATTACTACCATTTTGAACCCGGTCACCAGAGTTCAAAAGTGCCAAGAAATGGATTTAGAAATGCCKTAAGTTCCTCAGACTCTTTATCTTGATCCCTGCCAATAAAAGGAGCAGCAAAAGGACAAAAGTCATGAAAGCCTCTGTTTTAGAGTGCAACTTTGTATTCTCTTTAGCCTTGTTGATGGTGGAAAACTTCCAGAAAAATATTGTCTTCAAGATAATGGTGTTTGTTGATCTGGGACATTCACCAGCACTTGAGTAAGGTCAGTGTGCACTATACACTTGCCTTACCAAACTGAATTCTGGCCTAAATATGCCCAGATGGGCAAAGAATGAAGTGTGAAGCCATCACAGGGAGAACTGCACAGACTACTGAGACCTTCAGAGATGAAGGTCAGGCCGTGGCCTAATGCCCAGGCTTGTGTCACACATGGTGTGTGCTTGTTACCAGGTTTTAGAGTAGTAAAAGGGAAAGTATCCATGCAAAAAGCTGCCACTGTTGGCTGCTCACCTTCAATTAAGTAGTTACTTCAGCTGCTTCACAGGCGTAGGAGATAACAGTCAATCCATAGATTGATGATCCGTATGATGAAATGTTGAAAAATCTCTGCCCTAAACCAAACATATACCACACAGAAAATGACACAAGTATAGATATAAAGATGTCTGTGTTGAAGACTGATAGTAATTTTGAAGAGGAACTCTAGTATAAGAAAGGCACAGTTATATTGTCAGCCACTGATCTACTTGGGGTAAAACCAGGTGTGMCTGGTCCTTCTTAGAGCTTACTGCMAGGAGAACTGAAAACTATGCTGTCCAGTTTCCCATATATAAGAAGACCTCCAATGAGCTCCATCACTTTGGAAAACTGTTTCTCTGAATATGGTGTCTCCCTGATGTAAAAATCTAGAACCTAAAATCTATTCTGTGGCTGTGATATGCTGAAGCTAAAGCTTAGGTGGTAGGTTGCACTCTTTGCATCATCACCAGGTGTTCCTCTGAGCAAAGTTTTGTGATAATGAAATGGGTAGACTCGTCCTGGAGCCATCAGAGAGTGGGAAGTGTGGTGAAGGACAGAGTCTTATAAAATGGAAGTATCAGTATAAGTCAAATTGAAAAATAATGCTTCAGCTGTTGGTTCACTTTGCAGTAAGACCTCTAGAATATTCCCTTAACTGCAAAGGACATGCACAAGAGATATAATATGTATGAGCAAAAATCTGTAGGATAGTAGATCTGAATGTTAAAAAGGAAGCAATGTTTTCCAGAAGTAGTTCACTGATTTAGCTGAGCCATAAATTAGCCTGCTAGATGATGTCTCATAACATTTCTGGTAATATTAAATGCATTCTGATTGTGCTGGCTTCACAAGTTGATAATGTCCTTACAGCAAATTCCCAAATTAGTCATAGGCACATGTRTCTTGGTTCTGGCTAGGTAAGGGTCAATTTTTCCTGGCAGTAGCCAGAGGGGACATGGCCAGGACACTGAGGTTATTCTACACCACCTCATGTCATCYTCAGGGGTTGTAGTGGGGAAGGGGTCCCTCCTAGTCATGTAGAGGGAGGTGAGTTGTTCAGGTAGATTTGTGCTCCTCGTGGTGAGCTCTTGTGTGTGAATCACTTGCCTATTGTATGCTCTGTTATTAATACAATTGCTGCTATGCTAGTTTCTTATCTCATTGCTGTTTCCAGTAAACTGTTCCTATCTCAGTCCATGATCTTTACCTTTTGTGACTCCAGTTCTCCTCTCTAGCCCTTCACAGGTAGGGAGAAGAGAGCATGAGCTAGCAGTGTGTGGTTGGGAGTCTTCTAGTGGGAATGTTACATCGGGGAATATCATTCCTGTACCATGACAATATTGGACTAGGCAAGCTGTCTGYGGGGGGGATGAAAACTGGAGAAAGCAGGGGACCTTTCCACTGAACATGATGCACTGCATGCTAGAATCACTCTGCTGGGATATTTGCCATCCGCTGGAGCATTTGTCATAGGCAGAGAATCTTGGTCACTTCTGTGAAAAACCTCCTAGCAGAGCACACAAACAAGAGTGTCCCGTTGTGTGAGGGGAAGYACATGTGCTCTTCCAGGGCTGATGCTTGAACTGTTTGTTTGCAYCCAGACAGCTGCCATGGGTGTCCTCTGCAGGTTCATGGCTGATGTTCACGCCTTAGCTTTGTTTCATCACATAAATGCTGATGTTTACATAGACATGCACTTTTCCTTCACTGTGGCACAGTAGCCCAGCCACCAGCACTGAAAGAGCTTCTTGCGCATGCTTCTTCATGCACTGAGTTTTTTCAGCATACCACACTGCTGTTTACAAACCAAGTTCTGGTTCTTGGTTAAGAGTGCAGGATGTGCTGACAGTGGGATTAGTGCTAGTGACAACAGAGTCACTATTTGCTGGCTTTGCCTTTGGGAGAAGGCACACACAGCTTGCTCTCAGTGGGTGCAAGCTGCCTCCCAAGAAACACAGTTCAGCTCCATCTGTGAGTTGAATGACCCAGTGACTGGGCAAGATATGATTCTGCCAGGCMTGTGAGGAGATTTAGGGTAAACAGAGAGACATTTTCTTCCTCACTAAACCTTGTACAGACCTATCTGTGAATTTTTCACTGAAAGTCAATCCAAGCTTGGAAGAAAAGCCAGGCTGGCYATGCAGGGATGACACCACCAAGGGAAAATAAGGCATTTTGGCTACAGGCTGGACAACTCAAGTGTGATGTCTGAGAAAGTTCTGAAACACAACAAAACCTTCAGATTGAAACTTGGTGAAACTCCCTTTCATGTGGCTAAATTTCAATGCCTCTCCTTATGAAAAGAAGAAAGAACTGGGAGGGAGCTCMTCAGGGCTGAACAATTCAAGAGCCACTGTGAATTTTCTTAGAATGTTTTGCATTAACATCAGTCTGAGGCAGAAGAATGGAACTGGCAGTGGCAGTAGTGAGAGACCAGAAGCAAACTGGTTCAGGGAATGCTCACAAAGACTGAATGTAGAAGGAAGTTAGTGGAGATAAGTGCTGAGGAGAAAAATTCTGGGGAAGTGAAGGAGCATACTGGTTACCAGCTTGGGAGGTAAGACAGTAGAGGCAGGAGGAAGGGAAGAAAGGCCAGAGGGTGTGAGGGAGCTTTTTTGAGTGCTGTGTCTGGCATACATGGGGCATGAGCAGCTAAGACTACAACTAGCCAGATGGGAAGAAAGAATGTGAAATGAGGCTTTGGTGTGCATGTGGTGTGGCACTGTTTGTGGTCTAGTGGTCAAAGTAGAGGAAACAGCACTTATGGAGATGCAATGGTAAGAAGAAGCTTGGTCTAATGCAGCCCTCTTGGTCCACCACCCTGTGATCCTGCAACACCTGCTGCTTCTTGAGAAGATACACAGCACTGAAAAGCACTCTGTCTTTCCCCTGTGTTGATTTCTGCAGGCTGTTTTTAGACAGGGTTTTCCAGAGTTTGTAGAGATCCCTRTATAGGGAGTGTCCACAGAGTGAAGGTCTACTATGAACAACCCAGGCACAACCCTCACCCTGCTCTGTTTGTGACTGAAAGGAAACCTGGCCAAGCCAGGAAAGAAGGCTTCTTTCCAAGAAGAAGCATAGACACAACCATGGTGCTTGGAAAGTCTTATGTTTCCATAATTACTTCTCTTAGTCCAGCTAACAGCAGACTGTTTAGCAAAGTTCAGACTTCCAACCCTGAAAATCATTGCTAGAGATGTCAATGTGATGAGGCAATGTATCTTAAGTTCATTCTTTGCTCAGTTTTTGGAGAATGCACCAGCCAACACTGTTTTTTAAATCCAATGAAAAACCCCTATCTTAAGATTTCAAGGTCAGACATTAGTTGTGAAATGCCAGAATTAATTTTGCTTCTACACTCCTACTATGTCTCATTGTGCCTAGGCATTAAAATGCCACAATTTACATAATTGCAAAGTGCTCCTGGCACTGAAGTGGTTTTGCAGTGTTGGCTGAAGGCCTCAGATTTGTCTGTGGTGGCAGGGGAATTCAGGAAGGTGGTTCTGGAGCTACACACAGTCTTCATTCCTGTGTTTTCTAGCACTTGRGACTTAGGAGCTTGGCTTTTCACTATTCTTTTTAACAGATTTTACACGTAATGTAAAACATGTTTCAACACAGTCTGAACTTTAGTTACTGCTTTTGTTGTTGGAAGAGGGAAAAATCAAATGCGAGTGAGGATTTTCTTCTGTAAAACTAAAAAAAAATATCAGCAAAAATGTCCTAAAATCTMAGGTTGGTCAAAAGCTTTTAAAGATTTGAGTTAGTTGATGTTCTGAAATAAGTTTAAAATAGAGCTGGATCTCTATTTGATAGAATTGCTTGTACTTYATCTGCTCTGCTATCCCATGAGACAAACCTATCAGAACATAAACTCATATTATCTAAATGTCCTAGAACTTGAGCACCACCTTGATTTAGTGCATTTCAACCAGACCTATTGAAGTCATTGTGGGACCAGAGCCTTTGCTTGGCTGGAGCAGCCTGACCTGATGCAAGTGGATGCTAAGAGAGTTCTCAGCCAGGAGAACAGGCTCCACTAAAAGCTGCCTCTTACAATACAGCCTGAGCTATCCTTAGATCCTGCAGCTTTTTATCCATGCAGATCAAGTCACTCATAATGATACTGAAACTACTAATGAGAAAATGGCACATACTTTCAGGTCACAGGGCAATGAGGCCATAACTTTTATCTATGATGATAATCTAGACTTTTTCTTTCTTTAGGAGGTACATAGCATTAATGGATCATTTTCTAGTTAATGAAGCAATATGCTTTTGATAAYGGTTTTAAGTTGCCAGCAATATATTAGTCAAATTTCTTTTGGATTCTTTTCCCCTTTACAATGCCCAAAATCAGTCAACACAGATATTATCATGAAGCATTCACAAAATATACGCAGCTCTATGAACATGGTGATGTAAAAGTAGACTTAATTAAAAAAATATCACTTGGCTTCTGCTGTCATTAAAAGGATACTKAATTTTTAAARATTTTATTTAATTTCAAATTGTGAAATGAAATGCTTAAAATGTTCAAGGTAGGAAARGAAAGGAAGGTAGGAAAAATCAAAGCTTCTTTCACCAAATAGGAAACTAATCTTAGATTTGCAGCTGGAATTTTAAGACCTGAAATACAAATGTATTTCAAATTGAACTTTGACATAAGGCCACTTGGAAGTAGCTGGAAGTTTTTGATAGTTGCTTATTCTTTCTTTTAAAGAGGAAAGCTTAGACTAAAACAGAARGAAAAAACCCTACTGAAACAACTGTGGCAAAAATTTCAATGCCAAATTATTTAGCCCTGGAATTGCTGTGATGCTACCTTATGGAAATAGTTCTGCCGCTTCCAATTTTTTAAGTTTTGTTTTCTTTATCCAGAACACTTTATTTGGCTACTTCTTCAAAAATTGCTGTGGTTTTSTTCATTAAATAGAAAAATGGTGCATTATGAGACATGTAATGTACCATAGAGGGAGGCCYATAATGAATACAGATGTAATGCAAACAGTCTGAGAGATGATTGTAGTAACACATCCACATATAAACATTTTGGCCTTTTATTTTTTTTATATTTTGGTCTTTTTTTTTATTTTTTGTTTTTTTGCTTTTCATTTTTCCTCAGCCCTAATAATTTCCAAGTTCCTCTTGCTGGGAGAGGATTTCTTGCTGGGAAATATAAGAAAAATGCATTGATGTCTCCTTATGAAGAAGGACAGCATAGGAATGCACATCTTATATGGAACAACAAATCTTTCTGTCTTGCAAAACCAGCATTTGACAGTACTCCATCTCATCTCATCTCATCTCATCTGAAGTGGGCATGTACTGCTTGGATTAAGAGGCAAAACTACCAAAAGTTGTCCTTGTCCTTACAGAAAGCACCGTATCCCCTTTGGATCATTGAAAAAAATGGCAGAACTAATGTGCTTYCAGATTCTTTGCACCATTTTGAAGGTGTGAGTGTCTTAAAGGGTTATTGCAAACRGCTTCACCTAGGAGTTATATGATATGGTTCAGACAGCTTAATTCACTAACAGCCAAGAGACTCCTACCTGTCCTTTGCATTTATATATAAATATACTATGTAGTTCAAGCTGAATAATCACAGTGTTTAAGGTATGGGCCAACAAGGAGAAAAAAAAAAAAAGAAGAAAAAAACCTACTACCTAATTTTGCCAAGAATGAGTGAAACATCTCTGAAATTGTTGAAAGAAAATATCTTAAGTCTCATGTGCAGGCACCGTAAGGGTACTAAGTCCCAAACCACACATCTGAACATAATAGGCCTCCCAGGGTGCCACAGCAAATCACACAATGAACCAAGTGTTTGGTAAATACTGAAGGGCTATAAGATGACTCAGTTCTAGCTGGAACTTGTAGAGCCTCTTCAAACTAGCATTTCCCAACTTCTTTGCTCACGTTGATGTTTTTGGGCTCATGAAGCTCCAAGTCTACATGCCTTGCATGAAACAGTCACCCATTCTCAGCAGTATCAYCTGTGATGGATACATTTCTGGTGAGAGTTTTACATCTTTATAACAAAATGAKTTTGGTGCTTTACTGTTTGTCCCTGTGTCCTCCACTTCATTCTCCTATAGAAGGAGTGTAATGTAATGTGCAGCAGCAATATTCAGTCCTTYATCAGAAACCTGTGTTCAAATTTCCTAGACCAAGTCCTTCTTTCCTCTCTTGACTTTTTTCCCTTGAATGTTTTTTGTTTGTTTGCTTGTATATTTTGTTTGCTTGTATATTAGTTTTATTTATTTGGTTGATTTTTGTTTCATTATTGGGGTGGTTTTGATTTATTGTTTTTGTTTTTCTTTACTTATGGTTCTGGTCATGGTGGAATATTCATGATTTATGAAAATTATGGGATTTATGTCATAAAATTAACAGAGTGGTAATATGTCTTTCTACTATCTTTATTCTTTATTGGGCTTCCTATAAAGCCCTATAAAGCTGAGCTCCCATCTCAAAAAGCACCAGCCTATGCTGGTTTTGATAAGCAAAATTACCCCTTGGCAAATTTCAGTTGTGGTGCATCAGACATTGAATTTGGAGGGAAACTGCTATATTTGCTCTCAAGGAGTGAATTYATCATTTCTGAATAATGTGACATTATTTACACACAGCTATGTGCTTGGGTCTGTGTGAGGTGATGTTTCCAATGAGTCTGAAAAATTTCTCTCTTATATGTCAAGAAGGTTGCATGGCTTTCTAGGAGTTGGAAGCAGGATCATTTGCCTTCCTGCTCCTATGACCCATACAGGAAAACTTTTGTGGTTGACTGCCATAGGGTGCAGAGCACAGGGTGTGGCATGAGGAGCTGAGGGGCTGCCTCAGGAGTGGTTTGCAGTGGRTRCTSCCATGGCTGTACTTCAGGCTRGAATGGAGCACAGCTGTGCTGCACRTGGAGCAGGGACACGTGCTGTTTGCAGCCTGCATGTGCTGTCCCACAGCTGGGGACTGGCTCTGCCCTGCAGCACTGCTAGGGAGGACGGTATGGCTGGGTGTGCTGGCCCAGCAGAGCTGGGTGTGAGGTTTTGAGTGACAAAGGTAGGCTCCTGTGCTGTAAAAGCCCTGTGTTTTTTCTTTACCATCCTACTCTGCCTAGGCGAGTTCCTAACAAGTGTTTGGGGTGTGTTTTTCAAATCCCACAAGCCACACAGCAGGAAAAAAGGTACTTGGATGTATGTGTTTGTTTGCAGTCTGTGGGCTCATTCTAACCTTGCCCCACAGCCTTTTACTGCCTTAAAGAGGGCAGATTGCACACCCCTGTCCCCTGCACTGCCCCTGAACAGGTAACTCTCAAAAAKAAAGTAGAAAATGTTAAAAGCAGACACTCATGTCAAGGCCTACGTGCTTGGGCACAGTACTAAGTTTGTTTCATATTCATGCTTAKAAATTAACCTTAGATTACAGAAACCTGTATTTTTAGACTGATTCTTATTTTGTTTCGAAGGATCAAGGCTGGTCATTTGATGAGTCTGACCCCAGAAGGCACTGTTTTCTTAGACCTTCACTGATTTTTGAGACTTGAAGGGTGTGTGTAGCATTATGTTGTAGTGCTCAGTATTGAATCAGGACCAAAACYTTTTTACAAGGAGAAAGTTAATGATGGGTATCTAATGGGATTAGAGCCTAATAAACATTGCCTGATTACTTGTCAGTCACCTGTGCTGCTGGTACCCATTTCAGATTCTGGCAATAAGCCCACCTCTTAATGAAAGTACACTTCAAAAAAGAAAAAAAATTAACCCCCCCATCCCCAAAACTTCAGGTTTTAGACACCTTTTCTGTAGTCCTGTCAGTGTTGATACTTTTGCCTCTGCCATTTCTTATTCCATTTGTATAAGTTGACAAAGATATAATTAGCTCAGAATTATCTGTACATGCAGTAATTGTCTTGTGGGTGTTGTGACATGTTTGGGAAGACAGACTTTTTCATACATAAGATCATAGTGTGGTATAGGGAAAACTGCTCAACTCATGGTTTTAATCAAATCAGAATTAAAGTGGTTTTTCAACAAGGACATGTTGACCTAGCAATCAGTGAGCTCTGTGCWGGGGCCAGTATGAGCAATACAACGCATAAACACCAACTATGTTTTGCAACCATACTTGCAAAATGTTAGTAAAGAACTTTGAAACTGATCTAAAAATTCCTAGTCTCAAACATGTGTTGCTTTGGGCATACCACTCCCCAGGCTGTGTGGGCTACAAACTGACACTCCTCTTCTGGAAGTGTGGGTCCCTCTGTTGCCCCACGTCCTGTGCAACCACATTCCAGGTACAGTTACATGTACCTGTGCTGCTCCCTGTGCCAACATAGGTGCCACATGCCCCCCTGTACACCTGGGGTGGGGAATTCTGCTTGTTACATCCTGACCTGCCACCAGACAGAGAGCCAGCACCATCAGGCCAAGGCAGAGGTGAGACACCAGCACCAAACCAGGACTGCCTGCTCTAGTGTATCTCTCCACCTATCACAAACTTTCCTCCTTCTTTCTCACTTTTAAAAACCTGATTCTTTCCCAAAAAGGCTWTGGTGACACCCAATTACCGCTTAATCTGGGTCATAGGAGCAAACTTAATTGATATTCTTAGCTAGCCCATTGGGGACAAGTAGCCTCTTGGGACTGGCAGTTTTTGTATTAACCTGGCCACATTCACTCCCATTTGACAGCATCTCCTGTTATCCAGCTCCTTGTGCCAGGCAGAGGTGGTGTGGGCTCCCATGCCAYAGTGAAATCCTTGTTCCTAATGCCGTTCTTTGGGTGGGCTGCATTCGGAAAAAGCGCTTATCCCATTAACGACGCCCACTATCCCTGACAGCCCTAGTGGTCTAAGAGTCTGCCTTTTGGGGTGAAAGAAGCAGAAACTGTTTTTTAAGAGAGCTGAATTAAATAGAAACATCTCATCCCAAGGGATGAGATATATCCCTGTGGGATACCCGAAGAACTAATTTGGGGGATGTTCAAGAGTTGGATATCTTTTCTTCGATGTGGCGGCTAGGGCCGGCAGCGATTCACTGGAACTGAGTGACTATGGGAATACCATTTGGAGAAAACAGCTCGAACTCCGGAGCAGCCGAAGGGAACGAGAAGTAAAGCGTCCCTGCTGAGCGGCTTTCTTCTACACACGGCGGCTTTCTGTCAGCCCGCGGTGAGCTGCACGGGGCCGGGGGTGCAGCGAAGGTGCAGAACACAAGGGGCCATGTCCTGCCCGGCAGAAGGATACCCGGGCAAGGGCCGCCCCGGGCGGGTCTCGGCAGCCATCCCGGCCGGGTCGCTCTGTTGGGACAGCACGGGGGAAGGGGACAGCGGCCAGGGGAGCAGCTCTGCCGGGCTCTGTGTCTTTAAGGGCCGGGGCCGGCTCTGGGCTCTCCTCCCTCCCTCCCTCCCTCCCATCCCCTCCATGCCCGGCCCGGCGGCGCTGGGCGCCGGGAGGAGGCGCCTGCCGCTAACAAAAGTCTGCGGCCGAGGCTCCCTTTCCTCCCGCCCCGGGCAACAAGTGGCTGGCGGCGGCCTCCCGGGGGAGGCGCAGCAGCGGCAGGGCTGCGAGGAGGAGCAGGAGGAAGGCGGAGCGGCGCTGAAAGCAGCGGAGGACCGAGCGCCAGCCGCGGGGCGGTAGAGCCAGCGCCCGGAGGCCGTCCCGCCAGTCCTGCTTGTGGATTATAAGTGGAGCCGCCTTCCTGGCCCGGACACCCCGGCTGGAAACCGGGGAGGGGAGGGCGCACCGATACATCGCATTTTTGATTCTTTCGCTTTAAAGTTTTTGGGTGGTTGTTGGGATTTTTTTTTTGATTTTTTTTTTTTCAAGTGAGGTGGGG
>CADDXX010000633.1:369739-392095 GCA_902810485.1 Alauda arvensis
TCTCAGCTCATGATGTCGGGGCAGCGGCGCGGCTTGCTGTTCGAAGGCGGCTCCGGGGTTATGGCAGCGTTAACTTTGCTAAAAAAATTGTRTAGCGCTCTTTGTAATCCTTTTCTTTATATCCCAGGATCCTTATATTATGCAGTATGCTATATGACTGCTTCCTGTCTGAACAGAAAGAAAAAAATTAACCCGGCGAGGGTTGGGGGGAGAGTTAATGTTCTCCAGCTGTTATCCATAGATTGTASTCCTGCAATTTCGCTTCAGTGAAACTTTAGTGGGCTTGGTTTTAGATATACAGGGCCTGATTCGCTCTTGTAGAAACCTATTAGTCTCKCTGGAGTTACATCAGGGATGAATTTCAGCTGCTTTGCTTCTGGTGTGAAGGACTACTGGAACAGTCAGCTGGTGTCAGGCAAACCAATGGCAAGTACAGCAAGTTTGTCTTCTTGCCAGCTAGATTTAAGCTTTCTTTAACTTCCAGCTGACTTCTATATRTATTGCCCTCCAAGTATTTAGGCARCTCTGTAGGATATATGCCATCCCCTTGGCATATTCCTATGCCAAGGTTATAGGATCACCACCACCCCCCTTTTTTGTTGAGGGTTTGTAGTTGGAGTGAGGGAGAAGATCYTGTGGTCTGCTTCATTCTTTAGGAGTTCAGATGGCAGCTGCCAAAGAATACACCTCTTGCATCCAAAATATGCATGAAGATTGTGTAAAGGAAAGGGGAAAGACGCCACTTCTAGAGCAGATTCTGCAGTTCCTTTCATTTGTTGCCAAATGAGCTCTGCTTTCTGAAGAGTTGATGAAGTCAGATGCTTAAAGCTAAAGCTATTCTTCCTGTCGTGGGGTTTCAGTCAATTGATACCATCCCTAGAAGAACTCCTGCATAAATGGGGTGAACCTGGAAGTAGCAATCAAAGCCTCTTTGGATTCTTCCTGAAAGGGAAAATCTTAGTTTTTCACCAGGGTTGAAAGGGTGATGGTTGATAGTTCTGGTCATGCTGTTGGGTGGTATTTGCCTCAGTGACAGGAAGGTGTGGGTGCATGCCTGAGCTCTCTTGTGAATTCAGAGGGCTCATTGCTTCAATAAATGTGCAAATTTTGGGGGGAAATATGACAGACACAGAGTCTYTTGCAGCCCTCAGTGAAGGGAAGAAGCAATTACTGTTCCAGAAGTACCTGATAGACGTTGTGAAGAGGAGGAGGATTTGTACTACCAGGGTGTTCTTAGTCAGTTCACCTCTCTCCTCCAGAGTGGAGATTGGATCCTGGGGGTGCAGACCATGTGTGGCGATTCATCTTTGCAGTACAAACCATTACCTTGAGAATTGTCTTGAGAATTAAATAGAATAGTGGTTTAAAGTTAAAATAAACTTAAAAATCCCCAAGCCCATGACCAAAGCTTCGTCATCAATGTGCCTCATAGATCGTGTTTCCTGGTAACTTCTATGCATCAGCAATTACTAAGAAACTTGGAGAAGCTCTCATACTAGTTTTGTTTCCTGAGTGATGGAGAGGAGAATAAATCTAAACCTGATAAAGGGAGGCCTTTTAATTTTTTTATTTATTTTTTAATAAACTAGTGGGGCTTTTGGTGCCTTTAGCAAACAAACTATTTAATTGCYGTAAAAAGTTGCTTTTTAATAGGATGTGATTATGCTCCCAGGTGGAGGGTTAACACCATTTTTCTGTGTACTTTAAAAGCAACCTGAATATCCATTTGCAAGTTCATGGAGTGGTGTCTGTGGTACAGTTTTCAGCCTGTTGGGCTTTGTAGGCTGATGCTGCACTCTGGTATGTCATTTTAGGGCTGGAGAAAAGTACCTTTGTTAGCTGAGCTTCTTGAAGGCTGTTTTCCCATTTGCTGCTTGCTGATATCGTGGGTGGGATTTCAGGAAGACAGCTACAAATTATTTTTTAAATGGCTTGGGTTTTTTTTCACACAGCTTTCCTTCCTGTCTGCCGTGGGACTGCAGAACTTCATGAATTTGCCCAAATTGGTTCTCATCTCAATGTTGAACAGATACATTASGGCAAGGATAACTCTTGCTCAAGATACCACTTTTAAAATAGAGAGCTTTTATGACCAGGAAATTGGGTGTTACCTGGATTGCTACATTGTTACTCTTACAAGTAATAAACTTCTTTTGAAATTCACATCTGTGCTTTGTATGTAATATTCTCAGGCAGCTAAGTGTTTGTGACTKAGCACATAAACTACACTGGACTGCCTTTATTTATTTGGTTGTCCAAGGCTTTATTGAATGMGATTTTATTGGAAGCTACAATTGTCTTGTTAAAATGCACCAGACAGATGGATGTTGGAGGAGTCTAAATCAGTGTATAGAGTTTGATGTATAATTGACAGTGCCATTGAGTGTGTTTGTTTTCCATTAATTTAAATTTCTAAGGCTAAAACTTGCTCTGAATAAAGCTTAAATGTAAATAAAATTGCGTACCTGAAAAATCATGTCATGAAGATATGAACACGGGACTCATTTAAGGAACTACAATAAATTAATATATAAACAAAACTTTGCATACAGAAATTGACCTCTTTTAAAATGTAAATATAAAATACAAGTTTACTTTCCTAATTTTCACTTGGACTTTTAAAATAATTCTTATAAGGCMGATTATTCCTGGATATCTGTTCAACTAAAAAATATGTGGAGCTTGTTGTAGTATGCAGTAGATTCAGACTGAAGTGTTAAAGCTTGAGCCTTTCTGAGTGTGTTTTGGCAGTTGTGCTTGAACCTTGCTACTGATGCATCAGTACCTCACTGGAGCAAGGAATCCACTTTATCTTGTAGCAGAACTTGTAGGGTTTTTGCCTMTGCAGATAAACTGATGGAAATCATCAGTTACCTTAGCTGGAGTCTTACTGCTGTCTTTCACTTTCTTGCCATGGTGATAAATCTTTCTGCTTTCTTCAACTTATTCAGCTCCTTGCTTGGATTTTAAATAAGGAGGCCTTGTTTCTGATACTGGACAGAGCAGCCTTTTGTTGTAGAARCTATCAAAAGTCAGGTGTTCTGTTTAGGGACCTGTCTTAAAATGTAATGCTGCTGCAGCTGACCAAACAAGACACTACTCATCATCACAGATGAGGGGACTGAATTGAAGGATGTTGCCCTTTTACTGTTGCCAAGATGATCAGATACCTTGGCAGTGTTTCTGTGATGTTTCTGCCCAGACAAACCTTCTGTGCTGTGCATGAGGCTGGATGGGTGCTGACTGTAGTGCCAGCTGTTGGCATGGGACCTTTAGGAAAAGGTCAATTGGATGCTGTCCCTCTTACCCCTGGGGGCAGTTTTTCATCCTCAAGTGAAGGACTTTAAAACCTCAGGCTTCTGTAATACAAGGAAATTGGCTTTGTGATTTGAGTTGGAGGGATGATCTGTGCTCTTACACATTAAAGGAAGCTGTGGCATTGAGGGGAMATTGCTGCTTTGCAAAATAAYRTTTTCAACAYGTYTTCACAARTGACTTGYTCATTAAACTGAGACCTGAGAACCAGTCAAATTTGAGAGGAAYTAAATGATAGTAYGCAATTTTGAYGATACYAGTGTTCAGACCATATGAATGAATGTCTTTTTAATAAGTCAGSTGTCCAGGATCCTGCARCTGTGGATAAAACTTTSTTTGGGCATTTCCTGCACTTTCTCCTTCCAGAAGCTGGTCTAGAGAGGATTGGTGGCAATGAGCAGCAGCTCCCGTTGATCAGCTAAAATGTATCATGAACGACTTGATGTAACAACGGAGCCTGGGGCTGTAGAGAGCAGAGGATGGCAGAGGAGAAATAGATGAAACTGTGAGAGAAATAAGAAACAGCACCTTAGTCAAGGAAATCAACATCCTTTCTGAATTATAAGCCTTGTTGACAAGGTTTTTCTTTTTTAATCTGAATATTTGCAAAGATTTTAATGCAAACTCTTTAGGAATAACTTTCACTCTGTTCTTAATTTGAAAATGTTCCTTCTTCCAACTTTTATTTGTGGTATTTTCTATTCACAAACCACTTGGAGGGGGAATTCCTGTGTAGATCCCAGTGTTCTGCTAAAGTAAGCACCAGCACAGAAACCTGCCTTTGTCATGAGATACACTTGCTACAAAGCACAGGCAACATGGTTCCACAAAGGCAGCATTAATTATGATGTGTGACCTGGTATACAGTAGCTAAGACTTCCTAGGAATTGCCAGCATRTAGCACTGTGGAGAAATGGATCAGTCTGTGTTTGTTGTGAAGTAGGTTCCCCTCTCAAATCTGTCCCTTCAGCTGGGAAACGTGCTCAAGGTCTGCATTCCAGAGCCAGGCTTTCAGACTTGTCCTTTTTCTTGAAGTGCTGTTGCACACTCACTCATTGTGAATGCTGCCTTTAATTTCATAGGAGGTCTCTGCTAATTCAGTGATGGCAAGTCTTCTGATACACCTGATGTTGTGTATGGAAGTMTTTTTAATCCAAAAGTTCTGGCATTCATGACCTATAGATTTTGCCTAACAAGTGCTAGGATTTGTTTCTGCACCAAGTGTTGCTGGATTTACTTCATGTGCAGTCTTATGTCAGCTGCGGAAAACAGTATACCATGGTAGTAATTTGTTTAAAGAGTTGAATCATAATCATTTACCAATTATTTCTATTGGTGGTTAGAATCTGTGAAGCCTCATGGGAAATTTTAATGAGGATAAGGGAGTGAGAAAGGCAATAGATTAGCTTTTACTACATTATTTAATTACAAAATTGTGGTACCCCCCTGAGGTATCTTCCTTGTGTACTGCATCTCCACAAGCAAGGGCAGTTTTTCTTTCTGGTATTTATTATTTTCTACCCCATGAGGTTCCCAGAGTCAAGTGAAGAGTTTCATCAAGTTGGATGTTAGAAGGCTCCTAGGCTGTGCATTTTCCCCCTCACCTTGTTTTGATGTCTGAGTTGCATTTACACATTACTATTTGATCTGTTGAACATGAAGTTTAATATATCACACTGCTGTTTTACTTCACTGTTCTGGTGGGGTTTTTTTGTTTGTTTTTTTAACCTTAACATCCATGTGACTACAGTAAATATTAGGGTGCTAGTTAATAGTGCTTTTGGTGTGCACTTAKGTGATTGTATTCTGCTTTTTGGTACTTGTCCAGTGTCGGTTCTTGCATTTTACCTGTGGCTGAATTTCACTCGGCTACCTTCAGAGAGATGAGACTTGCCTCTTAACAGTGAAGTTTGGACTGGAAGTGTAGCAATATTATAGAAGTCAATCCTTCAAGCAGTGTTGTTTCTTTAAAAGTGAATTTGCAGTCTGACAGTGGCCAACTGCTCTTAACCAAAAGCAATCTTCAGAAATGCTGCTTATGATGTTCATTTTTTATGTAGCTGTCAACTGAGCAATGCAAAATGATTGTGTGTGTGTGTGTTTACTCAGTTTGTCTCCAAAAAGTAAATTTGCTCTAAGCTCAATGCTTATGTTGCATGTTGTTGTCTACATCGTATGGCAGGGGCAGGAGGAGGGTTGGACACGGCACTTAATGAGCTGCTGTCAGTTTTTCATAAAACAGAACTTTCTTTTTAAAAAAATGATCAGCCTGTGTGTAATTCAAATGTGTGTTTATGCACACACAYACAGCTACAGATTTGTGGGAGATTTTGGCTTTTAAAAGTCACTATTCTTATCAATAGCTTTTGAGAAAGTAACTTAGTCACTAGCATCCATGTTATTTCTTAAAATGTTATTCTTTCATAAAATGTTTTTAGGGAAGGAAGGGTCTCTTTTTATTTAGGCCTGTCTCAGCTAAGGTAGCAGGAGTAGGACTTGTACATTCTCTTCCTTCTTTTGCCCACTCCCCAAAGGCATGGAAGGAGATGACACTGCTCTGGTAGCTTTTCTAAGCCGAATTTGAACATCCTTCTACCAAACTGGACTTMATATAATCCAAACTGAAGTTGATACTATATGAGTCCTTGTGAGGGGGAAAAATAAAAATCAACCTGTATTCAGAACTGGGTAAGTGGTTTTATGTCTAAACCCTGACCCCAAAAAACTCCTCGGCAAACTTAGTGTTTTGGCAGTCTCAGTCCTTTTGCCACTTCTGGATTCTTTACTTCTATGAACAATTCCTAACTAGGAATTGGTTTGCTCCTTTGTGCATCTTGTTTGTGTTAGGAAAGTGATTGGCAGAAGGCAGTGGATGACATTTGAAAGCTGAAATGCACAAATGGTTTATTTATGCGCTTCATTTTATAGTTAGCTATGCCCTATTTTTTAATACAGGAGATGTGCTTTGCTAAATTAGGACATCTATTTCATTAAGGAGTAGAGACCTTCAAAAGCTGCAGAACAGGTGGTGGACTCCCTGTAAAATCTCTTCCATCCTGATGAGAGGAAGAAACACGCAACACTTTATGCATATAGATGCACAGCTTATGATGGGATAGATGAGCTGCAGGACTTTGCTATTCAAGTACCATTGGGATTGAGCACTTGTAGTGTTGTAGCTGACCTTGGGGAGGACAAAAGCTGTTAGCTCTGTCTGATCATAGCCCTCAGTTTGGCTCCAGATCTACTTGTGTGCCTTTYAGCACCAACATGGCATTGAGGACAGGTTTATGTGGCACCTGCTTAAAGGAGCTGAAGCATAAAGGAGGTGTTGCCATCTTGATGYTATGCTTGAGTTGGCTGTGTCCAAACAGGTATTTAAGGAAAAGGTTCCAACTCTGTGCCAGTATCCAAACTCAACAAAAGTAATTTGTTGGCAAAATAAGTCTCTTCATCCTGTACACTTTTGTGACCTCTGCCTTAAGTAAACAGGGGAAAATTGTTGTCTTTTGGGGATATTTTTTACCCCTTTTTGCACTTGGAGTAAAGTGAGCAACAGGAAGCTCTTTTTCATGCCCATGTTTTGAATCAGGAAATTCCTGTCTGCAATACATTAATTTGTCAAATCAACATCTGAAATCACGTGGCACTTTTCTTTCTCAGGAATTTGTGGACCAATGTGTATAATAGCTGCAGTAATGCTATACTTTTCAAGTCTTTTCAAGCAGCCTTAGCTTGGAGGAAGGTGTTTTAATTCTCTTTTCAGTGGATCTATTTTAAAAGTTATCCTCCTCAATTTCCTTCTTTGTTCTTGTAAAAAGAAAACCAAAAGAAATTCACAGATGCTATTATAAAAGGAGCAATTATGAGGTTGGCTGTCTTTTTGTTTGTTTGTTGTCTTTAAGAAAGAAAGAGGAGTCCAAACACTGGCACAACATCAAAGGCTCTTCACTAGGAAGAACCACTTTTGATCAGTTACACAGCCTTGTTTCACCATAAAAATAGAATTTGTATCAAGTCTAGTTGTCACATGACAAGTGTCAGTGACATGGGGAGTCCAGACTTYCATTGCTTTTGTGACTACATGCATAATGGAGAAGCATGCCATCTATTTAAGGCTCAGATACTATTTTATTGCCAGATTGCACAAAATCCTCTTTCTGTGTAAGTGGTTGCATGGAAAAGAGAAACTTGGAAGTTTTACTTCAATTGTGTAATAATTATTTAGAGTGTGTATTTTGCTTAAATCCTGTCCTTAAGAGATAGTAATGCTGTTGTGGGAACTGATGAAGACAAAGTGCACTTATTTGAGAATTTCTTATGATGCTCATGGCTTTTATGTTGTTTTGACTCTGATGCAATGATGGCAGTACTTGACCTTGTTTGTCACTGGAGGGCAATTCAAAAAGCAACAGCTGGTCACCAACAGATGTTTTTAGGGTTTTTCTGTAGTACCTAGTAAAACGTATTTCTATTCCACTTTTTCATTTGCCTTTTCTTTTATACTTTATGTGGAAGTTGCTTGTGGCATCAACATGGAATCATAGAGTAGTTTGGATTGGAAGAGACCTTTTAAATGTCATCTAGCTCAGTCCCCTGGCAAGGATCTTCATGTTGCTCACAGCCCCTTCCAACCTGACGATTTATGTGTCCAGGGGTGGGGTATCTGTTTTATCTTGCTGTACAACCTGTTCCAGTGTTTCACCACTGTTACTGTAAAACAATATTTTCCAAAATATCTAGTCTAAATCTTTTTTAGTTTAAAACCAATGCCCCTTGCACTGTCACAACAGGTCTACTAGAAAGTCTTTCCCCATCTTATGAGCTCTCTTTCCTTAACTATTGAAAGGTTGCAATAAGGTTTACAGGAGTCTTTTCTAGAGTGATCAGCCCCAACTTTCCCYRCCTGTCCTCAYAGAAGATGTGCTCCAGCACCCTGATAATTTTTGTGGCCCTCCTCTGGGCTTACTCCAACAGGTCCATGTCTTTCCTGTCTCTAGAACTGGATGCAGTACTCCAAGTGTGGTCTTGCACAACTTTTTCTCAAATAAGGTTGTGGAAATAATAAGCTATTGCTTAATTATGTGAGAATTGTTGATATACTATTACAACTGGAGCTTTTAGAATTTTTGAAACTTAAAGATATACTAAAAGAGGTATAAAAAAAACCTTGTAGCAGGAGGATTTCAATTCCAGTTAGCCATGCTAGCATCAAGTTGAAGCTAACTGTATGCTCTTCAATGCCAAGAATATCTAGTAGCTGACCTTCCTCCTCAGGTTCATTTATGACTGTCCTCTTCTGTAGCCAACAAACCTGAAGATCCTCATCTATTTATAACAKGATTTGAGAGCATGGGTGCTCTTACTCCAGAGCCTCTAGCTGTGGAATTTTTCTTGTTCTGATATACTGGGCTGCCAGTSAAGTTTTGTACAGACAGTAAAATTRCATKACAACRTTTTCCAATCAACTCTTGGCCGTATTTTAAGGCCTGTAGATCCTGAAGTACACAAACCCAAAAACTAGAAGTTACACTGCTGGAGATCTCTGATCCAACCTGCTGCTYGAAATGAGGCAGGTGGCACAGAATATTGCATCATCAGGTTTCTTAGCACCTCCAAAAATGAAGATATTACCGTGTCCCTGAAGGTATTACAATGCCCCTGAGCAGTCTGTTCCAGATCTCAGTCACCTGCAGGTTTTAAAARAAGAAAAAAATGCTTTAATGTTTAAATGGAAATGCTTATATATCTGTGACCATTCTCYCTTGTCTGTTCACTGGCTGTCACTGAGAAGATTCTGTCTTCTTTTCTCCACTATCTTTTCTCTCCAGGTATTTATACACAATGATAAGATTCTGTCCAAGTCCCCTGGCAGGTCAGTTTTCAGTTTTGTCTCTCTGTCCACTTAGCTAGTCTCTGCTTCATCCATTTGTCTGTGAAGGTGCTATGGAAAACAAMAGTTGGGAAGCTTTGCTGAAGTCAGGATAAACCACTCATGTACTCCCCTAGTGCCAGTTGTTTCCTTATTGATGTCTGTCAGGCTGGCCAAGCATGATTTCCACTGACCCACAAATCCCTGATAATGACTGCCCATCACCTTCTTGGCTTGGAAATGTCTTCCAGGAAGCTCTGTCACTTTTCCTGGACTGARGTGAGGCTGAYCAGCCTGTGGYTCCTTAGAATGTCCTCCAAGCTGCTCTAGAGACAYGGGCATGTTTTGCTTTTGTGTAGTTCTCAGGAGCCTCTCCTGATCACCGTGACCTTTCTGCAGTAATTGGGAGACCTTACCATGATGTTGGCCACATCCCACAGCCATTACCAGTGCACTCCATTAGGTCTCATGGATTTGTCTGTCCAGTTTGGTTAAATGTTCCCTAACTTGATCCTCCTGTACTTCTACCAGCTACTTATGTTTAGAAAAGCTACTACCAGGCTTTCAGGAGCAATAGAGTTCAGCTGTAGCAAGTTCTGGCAAGTGTGAAGGCTGTATTACAGTAGTTGAGTRTCTCTAAACAGTGCTCTGTAAACTTGTGTCTACAGCTGGTTTGGAGTTTTTCAGCCATAATTTATTTTTACCTTGTATTATTAATGCAGAAAGTCTTAATTTCCACTGGATAAACTCATGCTTTCTCAGTGACTACTCTTTCTCTTGGCAGAGAACAGATAAAATAGAAGAATCCTCCTAAGAGTTGTGGTGGTAGAATCTGGCTCTGTGTTCTTTTTGTCTCTGTTTCTGGCAGCAGCAGTGGTCTGTACTTTTCATAAAAACTTCTTCAGTGGAGATTTGCTTGCTTCAGGAAGAATAGCTAACCCAGGATGACATTTTTGTGCTCCCCTAAAAAATGAAGATTGTTACCCTAATTAATAAAGTGGTATTAATAATAATAAAGTATTTGTGCTATGTTGATGTAGCCATGACTGGTAAAAATACTTGACAGTAATCCCTATTTTACTGATATAAGGTTTGCTTCTTTCCATGCATTGTGGGGTTGAATCAAAGATTATTTAAATCCCCCATTTAACTGATGGAAGATTAATATTAAAGTTTAGAAGAAAAGCCTTAATTTTCAAATGTGAAATAATAAAATATGATTGTAATAAAATTTTCTTCTGAAAGCAATCACTACCAGACAACATGATTAATTGTAATCCTTTAAAGTGCTAGAGATGCTTCTGGTTTAGAGTCTTCTATTTAAAACCTAAGTTGTGTACAATACAATGGGTTTGGGATATTGCTGTGGCTGATGCTACATGGTGGTTGAATTTGCATCTTGAGCTTAGTACCAGAAAGCTGCCTCTAGGGTAATTCACCTGTTAATGTTATCTATTCCTTGAACATTTGCTCTGTATGGGAGAGGGGGTGACTTTCCAGAAAGGGAAAGCTTGTTAAGTAAGTGTTGTTAAGTGTTCTGTGGCATCAGAACTACAGCCACAGTGCATGAATTAAATTGGTCCAATGTAAGATTTTAGGGGTGACTTTTTAAAACTGTTTTTCTTTCCGCTTGTGTGTATAGACTAGACAGCATAGTCCAGTCTAAAGTTTTCTTTGGCACTTCATTAGGCATGAGCAGAATATTTTGCTTATGTCTTCATTTCTCCTGGGAAATTATTGCTCTTTGCTCCCCTGTGGGTGTACCTTTTGTTGCTCTACATAGTTGTCTTTATGGAAAAACACAAATGCTTGTGGTGAGTATTTATTTCTCTTGCCAGGAACTAGTGGAACAAAGGTGACTGTGAGACTTCCTCTCCCTCAAACAATTACTAATTTTTCCTGCTTTAACTCTGGTTTTAAAAGGCTCCATATGGGAGCCTTCTGTATCTGAGAAATAATCCAACTGTGAATTTCCTCACAGTTTATCAAGAGGTTGCACAGAAACTGTGACTAAGGGGAAGGGATAGTTTCTCTTTGGTTGTCCAGGAATTTATTGATTCAAATATTGTTTTGATTTAGGTCTTTGATAATGGTGTAATTTGCTTCTCATCATGAAAGTATGTAGTATGGCAAGTTGTATTTGTCTCTGCAAGAGCTGAACTGTGATGACTGCCCAGCATCTTTAAAATGGTACATGTTTCCATAGTGTGTGTCAGGTAATGAAGTGAAATTGAACAACCTTGTTGCTCACCTTTTTTTGAGTGCCTGATTTGGCAGCAGMAGAAGAACACAGTGAATGTTGCAGACCTGTTTCTTTCTAAGTTTTCTGCTTTCATTTTGCCAGGCTTCATTTTCTACAGAAAACAAACTCTTGCCATTCTGTGGGTAAGATCTCCTCCTGCCCTTTGCCTGGCCATGTCTGTCACTGAAGTGTAGGGTTTCTTCATTAAGTCCCTACATGAGCAAAAACATTCCTAGAAAGTGAAGTTCAGCTTCCCCAGGATTAGGGTCTAAACCAGATCAGGTCTAGTCAGACACAGGAGCCTTTCATGCAGCAGTTGGCTGTCAGTGGTTGTGTGGTTTGTGCCTTTTAGGCACTGATTAGTCCTTCCCATGTTTTCCTAATTTTCTCCCTAATTGAGGTATTGGCACTTGACTGAAAGGAATGGGGTAGGTAGGACACAGAGCCTGGGCATTTTGTTAATTGAGCCATACTGGTAACAGCCTTGTTGCTAATGCTASTCATCCATGGTTTTGAGAAAATATAATACAAATTCTGAAGGACTCTGTTGGTTTAGGAGGTATTTTCAAGCCAAGGCCAGGTCTCTAACTATGCACTTGGGAGAAGAAGGAAGATSACACAATCTTGCTTTAACCTTGTAGATGCTGACTAACAGGTATGAAGTGTGAACAAGCAAAACCCCAGTAAAATCAGTAGAACTCATTCTTCTAAATTTGTCTTTTAGTTGACCAAATTTGCTAGGACTGAAARTGGTGGTGCATGGCTGCTGGACAGCCCTATGAGGAGAGCCCTCATGTCTGCTGGCTCATACCCCAAAGCAGCTGTGTTGTAGATGAGTTCTTTGTCCTGCCTGGTGAAGTCTTGGAGTGAATGGCATTCTCCAGACACAATGACCATGTTGTAGCATAAAAGCTCTCTCTAATGAACGGGATAGATCAAGCTTACTGGTTGGAATGTAGTTATCCCTCATGAGGGATTCTGCTTTGTGCACCCAGGTGAGGAAGGGCAGGGTAGARAAGAGGGCAGTGTCACTGGAGTTCCTCAGTCTTTCACGAAAATCCTTAACTCACAGGCAGCAYGACCACCCTTCAACAAGAGTGATGTGTTTTGTTTTCACTTTTAAGCAAATACTCTGCTTTTGCCTTTTTTTTGTTTTTAACCTGTAGCCGTAGAAAACCAATGTAAACTGAATTACATCTTCTGGAGTCTTTAGTCTTACAGCTGAAAGTACAAAGAAGCAGAGCTGTGTTTTTCCTGGACCATACAAGAGATGTTCAGCAGGTACCCAGTAGAAACTTTGTTTAAATGATGAAAAGGAATTAATACTCCAGGGATAATAGGCTAATCCGTGTCACTAGTGAGTCATCTGGTGAACTAGATGTTCATAGTTGTGTGTTTTTGGATGATAGAAAATGGTGGAGGAATAGGGAATTATGTGAAGTGTTCTCTGCTATTCTCTTGCACAGCAATATCAAAGTTGAGTTTGCTTCAGTTTTGAGAAAAGGACCTTATCTTGTGGTGTAGCTGAGCCTCTTTCCTTTGGAACAAGAGCTACTGCTTTTTAAATAGAGTTCTGGTTTTTTTTAATAAGGACTCAATATTTTTTTTAAATCCTCCTTCATGTTGAAGCCATGAAAAACTCAAAAAAAAAAAAAAATTTTAATATGCTAATTCTGGCATTTGCCTCCCAGACAGCTGACGTCCTATGTTAGTGATACCTGGACTGCACACAAGTAATACAGCTTTGCAGAAATCAAAAATGTATGAGAAAAGAAATATCTGAACAACAAAATTCTTTAGGCAACTGGCCTTAATTTTAATTTCTGTACATGTATTGGAGATGCATATTCACACTACATAGTGTTGTTAATACTTTGACCTTTTTGTTTACCTGAGAAGGGTATCTTTAAAACAAATGGCATTCACAATTTCCTTTGAGCCTCTAGTTTTTCTTAGTATATGTGCTAGRTTAATAGAATTTCTAAAATTTTAAGCTATAGAATTCTAATAAGAATCCACAAAGAGTTTTTCAATCTGTTTTAGTGAAATGGCTTTGAAGAATTAAGGCTAAGAATATGATTTTCAGTGTTGTGTGACCAGCATTGACTTTTGTGATCTAAAAAGGATGGCTTTTTTTCTGAAATATTTAATTTGAGGAATTGAAATGTCTTTTTGTTACTTTTAAAATKTAAAATGCAATCTTCAGATAAGGACAATGTACTGATGCAAAAACCCCAAGCACAAGTAATGCAATAATGAAAAGTTTTAAAGAGATTGGAAACCAGACCAGTGTACTTTCCTTGAGACTTTCTAGCCACATTAGTTATACAGGAAAGTCATTAAGTCCTGGCTATCTCATGAAATGCATCAGCTGAGCCCTGATAATTCTGGTTGCCAGCAGACCAGAAATCAACTAATTGCATTTTTTATAAACAATTTACCATAACACTAATGCTTTGTGTCAATTTATGATAATGTAGTGCATTGAATTGACCCAGTGAAATGTGGCAACCCTACCCTTCAGTAGGGCTATGCCCTTTGGAAAGCTGGTGAATTAAAATTCTTTTTTTGGTATAATRTATTCTTAGTTTGCTGCTTGCCAGCTGCAGTAAGCTGGGTATTCCCCTAGGATTTTTTTTTTTGAATGTTCTTTGGGGCAGGAGACAGGGATCTGAGCAGTGGCAGGGTAACTCCTCTAAAATGGAGCTGTGCAATCACAGCTTTGATGAACTTTAACACATTTGTTACTGTCTTCTGTTTGGTAAAGGRCTGACTTTGATCTTTCCCTTGTGCAATAGCTAAAAAGATTTACAGTAGCTTAGTATTATCTTTCCTGTTTGGCAATAGTCCAGRGCATCTCAAGGGCCTGGCATATCAGGTGATCCTGAAGTGCTTGCCAACAAAGTTGGACAGAGTATCACTGTTGCTTTTTTTTTTTTCTTGAAGATTTACTCTACACTAGACATTAGAAAGCYTCTGTGAAGAGGTTGCATCAGTTGTGAAGAGTAAACAACTCTCCTTACCTGATGTTTTGTCATTGCTTTGCCACTTACACAAGGATTTAYTCTGAAGGGTAATGGATTTGTGATTTGGTAACACTGTATGGATAGATAACACCATTTAGATAAGTGGCACAAGGTTTTAAAGAGAGTTTGCCACTKGATTACTTCCTGTGCTATCTTGCTGTGTGAGCTACTATGAAGCTCTGTGACCATGCTGGGAACAACTAAGGATAGGTAAGAAAGATGCTACCATTTTTCCAGGTAGGGTTTTGAATGTTTGAATGAACTTAAAAGCAGAACAGGTAGGGAATCCATCCCGAAGCTGCCAAAGGAATTTGTAATTTTGGGTTAAATCTGGTATTGTTCCTTCCAGAGCTCTCTCTCAAATTGTTTCTGTGCAGGTGAAAGCAAAYTCCAGCCTAAGATTAGTCTGGATTCACCTGAATGTGTTCTGAGAGATGAACATCAGTTGTCTTTGATTCTCTGATCCTTAGGTCCTTACAGTCAGTAAATCCAGTTGCCTGCTGCCCTCTTGTAAAATATGACAACAGTTCCTTGTAGTAACTGTGTGTAAAGCCTTGGGTATGCTCCTATGTGCAGGTGGTTGGCTGGTGGCAGTAGCTGCTTGATTCTGTGCAGCTCAGGTAGTACTCTTTTTTTTGCATTGATGTCATTCAGACTGCCCAGAAGTTTCTAACATCCTGGAGACTTTTCCATTACACCTCCTAATCACTTCTGAGTAAATTATGAAGTGGCTAAGATGTTATCCTTCCTTTGCTTAATGGCACGGTTSTCTCTTGAGTATTTCTCTTCTGAGAAGAGAAAGTTTTGAGGAGAAGTGTGGGAGAGTGGGCACTGCAAGCACTTGTGTTGTTTTGAAAATGCTTCTTGGGACCCAGACAAAAAGTAATGTCTGGAATATTTCTGTTTATTGTCTGTGAGAGGCACCGGAAATAGGAAAGGCCAACTAAATTATAGCAGCCAGCAAACTCCTCTGAAGCAAAGGAAAATTTAGGAGTGACAGAACTGGGCCTTGCTGCCCACTGGGTCTGTGTTGCACATTCCTCATAAATCTAAGTGACAGAACTGGATCGAGRCTCCTTCATTCTAGAAGAGCAGAGGGGAAATGAAGTCAGAGCTTCAGAGCCAGTTTATCAACTARAAAAGGGACAAACATTTACATCTCTCCTCCCAGATCTCCATAATCTGTAGGTGAGCTCTCAAGAAGGTACCAGAGCTGCAGAAAAACTTGGAGGCAGRATTTTCTCCCACTTTCACTTACAATAAATGGTCATTTTCTTTTGCTAGTTAGAGTTGCAGATGAAAGTGGAGGATGCTAAGGACAGCTATTCTAAGTGAGGAAATTGCTGTAAAATACTGGACAATCCTGTACTGTCCCAACTAATTGGGAATCTRAAGTCTTGGCAAAARTTTTCCTAYGTTGCTGTAAAGATAAGTGACCTATCAGGTTTGTGAGTCCTCTCACCTCAAGGCAAAAATGCTTGCATTTTCAGCCTTCTGTTTTCTTGCAGCCTAAACTGTCCAATTTTTGGGTTAAACATATTTGTGAAAAAAATTAAACCTGGGCATTTGGCCAAAGTAAACAAACTAGAATTGCTGCTTCCTTGAATGTTTAATTACGATAAGATAMATTGTTGTGAAGTACTTTATACCTCATTCATAGCAAAGTATGAAAGTAAGTACCTTTATCTTAAAATGTTTGCCCATGTGTTATGTAAAAATGCTATTTAGACTTGAACATCTTTATTTTTGKTTGATGCTGAACTTAAATGGTGATTGCTTCCCTGGGATTCATTGTCACGTTTTCTGCTGACCCAAGACCCGTCCTTGACCTGTGACGGTGTGCTGCTGTGGGGCTGCTTGCCTTCCTCTGTAATGTGGCATCTGAGGGTTTGTCCTTCAGAGCAGTACTTTTTTGTATGGGTTCTCACTGGAAAGGGACTCTTCATGTTGTGCTGTTGTATTTATGTCAAGGAGTTAAATCCTAATGCTTTGATTTTATCCTATGAAGTGTTGTGCATTGTTTGTGTAGGTGATGATCATCTCCTGAGGCTGACAGCCCAGGGTTTGCACAGTATTTCTGTGTCCCCCATGATTTAAATTAAAATCTCTATGGCAGTTAGCAGTGGTGGCAGAAGTAGGAATTGGAAGAAARGGGCTGTATGGGCAGTATTGCTTTCTCTAAAGACACACCTTTGTATAGAGCCTAAAGTAC
Source organism: Alauda arvensis (assembly GCA_902810485.1). NCBI lineage: Eukaryota > Metazoa > Chordata > Aves > Passeriformes > Alaudidae > Alauda > Alauda arvensis. Next base: position 386,407 of record CADDXX010000633.1, read on the forward strand.
GTGAGCTGGCTGAAATGAGACCCCTGTAGCCAGGTGTCCTGTCCTTTGCAGTGACCCTTCGTGACTTGTGAACAAAGAAAGCTTTAATGGAGTCATGTGAAGGGCTAATAGACAGAACCTATAAGCTGGAATTGTATATTCCAGAAGTGTGACCGGTATCTGAAGCAGGAATGAGAGATAAGACTCTTTTCTTGTTAGGTCTTTACTGCTCTTTATTTGAAATACTACAATTCTCTTGACTACAGTAGTCAGTAGAAGTGAAAAGCTGCAGTCATATTTTGTGYTTAAAAATGAAATCCTGCAAATTGTGATCATTCATCACTATAGTTTAGCTAAAAACATTTGTTTCTGACACCTTGTGGTTGRGCCTCAGAGCAGCAGCAATATGAGAAGTTCCATTAGAGTGACTGAATCTGTTTCTTTSTTTGCTATKTASTCACAGAATGGCCTGGGTTGGAAGGGACCTTAAMGATCATCCAGTTCCAACCCCACTGCCATGGACAGGGACACTTTTCACTAGACCAGRCTGCTCACAGCTCCATCCAACCTGTCCTTGAACACTTCCAGGGATAAGGCATACACAGCTGCTCTGGGCAGCCTCACCACCCACACAAGAAAGTTTAAGTTAGATATTAGGAAAAAATTCTTACTCAGTCTGAAACCATTCACCCTTGTCCTGTTACTACATGCCTTTGTAAAAATCCCTCTCCATCTTTCTTGGGGGCTCCCTTCAGGTACTGAAAGGCCACACCTAGGTCACCCCAAAGTCTTCTCCTTTCCATAGGCTATTCTCAAAGCCTTTTGATTGATGGGTGGACTGTTAGAGAGGTAAAGCTGCTTTTCTAGCCCYGTAACAGTAGTGCAGCTTTGCTGAGTGACAATGTGTTAACCTACTTGTGTGATCTACTCCTCTCATAATGACAAAATTAATTGGAACTCTGAGTTTGCAGTGAACTTTGGAGGATCATTCTAGGCTCTTGGACATGGAGTTTTGTTGCATGTATAGTACATCTCTAACTATTGGATTTATGGACCATAAGAAATAAAGCTGCATTTTTCCAAGCTTTTTATTTTTCCTGCATAAGCATTTTTATTGTTCATCTGTTTTCAATAGCTCTCAATAAGGGATGGGTTTTATAAACATTTTTACAGTAAAAGCTTTGAAGCATATCATTGTTTGAGTTCATCTTACCCTGAAATAGCTTCTTCTRAAATACTTGCTTGTATCACACTGCRCTCTCCAAGCCCTGACTTGGACTTGGTGGGTCCCACTGGGGCAACTCTCCCTGAGCATGACTGAGTCTAAGCATCTGTTTGCATGTAGAAAGTATTCTTGTTCTTTTRGAAGTCTCTATTTCAGAACAATGAGACTACCTTTTAAACTGAGGGTGAACCTAKAGGGAAAGCCAATCTACCTGCTGGGTACAGCTGTAAGCCCCCTTAGGTTTAGTTTGGTTTATACAGAGGAAAGGCTATTTTCAAGTTTAGTCTCTAATAGTTCCCTCAGATCAGGTGAGGTACCGTTGGAGAATCCATTTGTTGCTGGTATAATTGTCTAAACTGTGATCCTCATCCATGGAGAAGCTTTGCACGGGAAGAAATTCCATTGCTAATGGACATTGCTTCTTCAGCAAAATTCTGAATTTGGTCTGGCCTCTGAATTTCAAATAACTTGTGCAGGATTCCTTTATGGACTTGAAGCCATTCCAGGGGTTTAAAAAAAGAATAGAATTGTGGTGTCTGTTTCCTCCTTGGTAAGGAGAGAAGACAGGCAAATGGACACATTTACTGTCTGTGATTATTGGCAGAATCCTGCAAAAAGCAGATTTTGTAGCTTGACAACAGCTGTGACTCAAAGCTGCCCAACTTGCTTGTCTCTGTTTGTAATTATCTAATCCTGCTTAGGCTTTCTTTTCCTGAATACTGGTTTTTGTATGGTGAGCATTTCCTGCAGTAGAGGACTTATACAGACTGAGGGACTTTCCCATCACAAGGTAGGATGCTCCAAGCCTAAACAAATATCTGGTATTAATGGCTTGATTTCCTCTGGCTTGTTCTTTAGGTCATATTTCTCTTTAGGTCTAATTTAGGACGGTTGCTGTCTTCTGACCTATGATCTTAAAAGAACCATAAGTACTCTTAAATATTTTAGTTACTTTACTACAAGCTGAATACTGTCAGCATCTGCTGCTCTTTCTCAAGAAGAATTCTTGTTACCAGCCTGTTTGTTCATGTTTTGTGTCTCCTGGCATTAACAGCTTCTGGTAGGTCAGATACCCACAGACATGTCAACAWGGCTCTGCTTCCCATGTCAGGGAATCTGCTTAATGCTCTGGATTAAATGGAGCAACTTGGACCTGGAAGCACTGGCTCTTCATCTWAAATTGGCAAACAGCTCTAAAAGGTGATTCAAATTAGGGGAAACCTACTTCAGGAAAAATTGTTCTGGGTAAGCAGAGAGGAAACTTAGGCCTAAGGGGTTTTTCATCTGCATGCAATGATTTTTAGGTATACTATATATTTTGTTATTCTGGAAATAACAAAAGCAATCCAACTACTTTTTAATTAAACGCCATGTCTTTATTAAAAGCTAAAGTACTTGCATGACTTACCAGTCACYGATTGATTCATATAGAAAATAAAGTTCCAGTAAAAGCTGCAATGAGAATTGCCAGGGTTAGTTCCAAAAAGTAGTAATAAGGTGTGGTTCTTGCTTCATCTATAAATCCAAAATTGTTAAGAAACAATTAGAGGAGTGACTGAGGTCACTTGGTTTGTTCAGTCTGGAGGAGGCTGAGGGGAGATCTCAYTGCAGTCTCTGAATTCCTTGTGGGGGGAAGAGGAGGAACAACACAGATCTCTTYTCTGTGGTGACCAGTGACAGGACCTGTGGGAATGGACTGAAGYTGTGTCAGGGAAGTTTAGGTTGGATATTAGGAACAGGCTCTTCACCCAGAGGGTGTTTGGGCACTGGAACAGGCTCCYCAGGGCAGTGGTCACAGCACTAAGCCTGACAGAGTTCGGGAAGTGCTTGGTCAATAGTCRAGCACATGGTGTGATTCTTGGGGGCTCTTGTGCAGGAGACAGACTGATGATCCTTATGGGTCCTTTCAACCCAGGATGTTCTGTGCTTCTGTAGAACATGGAAAATGRCAGCCTAAAGTAGATGTAGCAGTGTGGCCACGTCTTCAGAAGTTTCTTCAAGGAGGCATTCAGACTTCCTTCCATGAGAAAAACAAGGTAACCATTTTGCTAGTGTTAAAAGCAAAACGTAATTTTTTGTTTTGTTTTCTGCTTAGTTACGCCTTCTGCTAGAGGGTCCATGCTTGAATGCTTGCTTCTGTTATGTGTTTTCTGTTTCTGTTGATATTCTTGTCCAAATCATCTATAGGAGGCACAGGACACAGGACCCAGAAGCTTAAGCAGTCTTTCCAGGCATTTTAAGACTTCTGCTATTCATGTTAACAGTGGTCTGTGTTAAGTCCTGATAGTGATTTGTTCTCATTCCTAGGGATTTGCTTATTCAGTTGTGCAACTGACCAACACATCAAATGTTATCTAGCTACCATGGTTTTTTTCATATGGTTTTGCCTGAAGGTGGCCAGGAAGGCCAATGGCCAGGAAGGCACAATGGCCTGTATCATCAATAGAGTGGCCAGCAGGACAGGGCAGTGATCTTCCCCCTGGCACTGGKGAGGGCACACCTCGAATCCTATGTTGAGTTTTGGGTCCCTCACAGCAAGAAAGACATTGAGGTGCTGGAGAGGGTCCAGAGAAGGGAAACAGAGCTGGTGAAGAGTCTGGAGCACAGGTCTTATCAGGAACAGCTGAGGGAGCTAGTTTAGTCTCAAGAAAAGGAGGCTCAGGGGACACCTTATCACTCTACAACTTCCAGTAAGGTGGGTGTTGGTCTCTTCTCCCAGGTAACAAGTGATAGGATGAGAACAAATGACCTCAAGTTGTGCCAGGGCAGGAATGAATTGGATATTAAGCAAAATTTCCTCACAGAAAGAATTGTCAAGCCCTGGAATAGGCTACCCAGGGAAGTGGTTGACTTCCTTTTAAATACCTCTATCCCTGGAGGTATTTAAAAGATGTGAATATGCCGCACTTGGGGATATGGTTTATACTAGGCTTGGCAGCATTAGGTTCATGGTTGTAGCTGATGATCTTAMAGGTCTTTTCCAGTGTAAATGATTATATGATTCTGTGGTGATATGGATAACTACATGGACCCCAGTATTTAYAAATACAATGAGGAGCTGCATCTCAGGAGTATGTTTTTCTAAAGGCAGTCAGAACAGTTACAGGGAACACATATTAGGTGTAACAGTTTTCATTTCTATGAGGTTGTCCTTGGGTAGCTTTTAATGCAGAGAGTGTTTCTGGGCTCCTAAGGATATGTAGATTGTAAAGTGTTAGTAATACTAATTCTCACAGTAATTTGCCTATAGTAACCAGATTAAAAAGGTCTGGTTAAAAGATGCTGTCCTTTAAAGACAATATTAAACCTTTGAAATGAAAGGAATATAAGCATATATATTCTTCATGTTAAAAATAAAATCTGGCATTGGAATGCAGACAGTCATTGTGACTGGTTCTGAATGAGTTTGTAAGCCAGCTGGGGAATGTGTGGCATTAATCATACTGTAACCCATTGTGAAGTCAGACTGGAGTTAGAACTTTCCCTGGTTCCTTAAGAATTCTGACTCAGCTGTAACTACAAATCAGAAGATGATAGCTGGTAGCCAGACAATGCAGATCATTCATCAGAACATATGTAGTTAAATAGTTTTATTGATGGCAGCAGACTGAGAGAGGAGGAACTTTCTGAGATGAGTTCTGACACCTCTGCCTTGCTGGCCCTAAGTGGTGTAGCTTTTTSTATAAGCAAGTGTGGTTGTCTGTTCAGTTTGGGTGTTTCCTGTTTTACCTGACACATTACTTCTCTCTACCTGTAGCAGGTTAGCAGTGGTCTTTGGTGGAAATGCTTTCCAGAAACCTCATCTAAAATGTGGTGTACAGAAACAAGTGTTTGCTGAAGGTCATCAGGGCACCCTTTGCYTCTTGCTTAGGTAGAATGGAAATTACTGGCATGATGACCCAGGAATATATTAATTGTGRCAGGAATAATTGCATTCATAATATATACCAGCTTCCAAGGTGTCTTCAGCTGTGTTTTGAAATCATTACAGTCACATGAATTTTGGCAGCCTGGAAATAGTAGGATTTTTGTCGAGAATTTCAGCATCTATTTGTTAAAATGTCTGTCTCTTCACACTGAGAATGACTACGCATATAAGAACTTAAAATCTAGTGTGTCACATCAGATTAAATTTGAAATTTAGTGTTTGCTACCATGTTTTAGAAAAATGTATCCTTGGCATGAGAACAACTCATGCTACAGAWATTGTGTACAGTAGAGAAACTTTTAAAAGCTTCCAAATTTCCATACATTTTTGTTTGAGCATGCAGTGTGCTTGACAGTCCAACCTCACATCTTCCCTATAAGGTGCTTTGGAAACTGCTCAATTTAATGGCTTCTCATGGCCAAACATACAAAGTTTCTGMTATATTTGAGTCACTACAGGGCTTGTATACTATGATCAGGTATTCGTAAAAACGTGGGTTAGCCTTAAGGCAACTTGAATTTCATAGCATTTCCATTATTTTAGCTGCAGGTTTTATT
>CADDXX010000633.1:398532-422706 GCA_902810485.1 Alauda arvensis
GGGGTTTGTTTTGTTCTCTTTTTGGTTGGGAAAAATTCTTTAAAATGATCCATGTTTCTTTGGTGTGGCTTCTGTTAGTTTTTTACCAGTACTGATTAATTTAACAATATGTGCAAAAGTGTGACTAAGAAGCAGAGATGATTCCCTGAGTGTTTTAAGAGTGACATTGTAGCAAGTGTGGTGAAGATTTGGTGTCAAATGACAAAATATTAATGCAAGCAGCAAATCCTCTGTCCTCTCTTTTGTGCAGGTACTGAGTTGGCTCAGAGATAGAAACTTGGGATTAATTAAATAACCTTGTAAGAATCAGTGTGATGCTGGGCAGGAGGATTGGGAGCTGCAGACTGGCTCTGCTGCACCATTGCTGGCTCCCAGAAACCATCCAGACAAGAACATCATTAGCAAGAGATGTTTTTGAACTGTCTTGTGCAGTGGTCASTGACATACCTACTCTGTTGTTTCTGCTCTCTTTTCTGCTACTGGAGATATACCCTAGTTTCASTATTCCTTTTTGTCCTGTAATGAGATGCTAATACTGAATTCTACAAGAATGAGTTATACCAAAAAGCAGAACTACTTCTTGTTTGTTCTGCTGGAAAGGAAGGGGGATGAAGCATGTCTTTTCACAAAGACATTAGATAAAACACTTGAAAGCAGTACCTTTGTAATTTTTTAATGTCAATTTTTTTCAGARTTACTCAGTTCAATTTTAGTTTTACGCATATCCTTCAGAAGAAATTTTATAGTTCTCAAACTGTAACCAAACAATTTTTAAGACAGCAGCATTCATAATACTAAATACTGAGAATGAAAAGCATTTCAAAATTAAATACTGAATTATCATTAGGGTAAATAGTAGTTACCTTTTGTTTTTTTTTTTTCTTAATGTGTCCTTCTCCCACTGAAAACCTGAGCTGTAAATAACTTGGCCCTGGTGAAGGTTGTAGGGCAAGTTAAAAAAGTGTCCTTTGTCTTTTTGTAGCTGGTTTGTTGGTGTGCCTTGGAGTATGCTGTGATTCGAATAGATGAAGAAATTGTAATGCCTTGAGAGAAATATATTTATATTTAATTCTTCTGAGACTTTCCATACCATGTTTGCTGACCAGAAGGGTTTTTTGTGAAAGACAGCTGAAATATAGATAATGGGGCAGAAGGAATAAAAACGCCGAGTTGACACTGAAAGCACAATATCTCAATGGATAATTACTCATATTACTCTTACCCTACTCATATTCTGGAGATTAATGAACCTCTGTGTTGTTTTGAATAAATTTTACTCTGTGTTCAGGCAGTGACTGCAGTGGCAAATTGCAGTAGCATGCACAGTCTCTGTACAGTTGAGACTAAAAGATTAATTTATTTAATTGAAACAGAGTTTTCAATAGGAACAATGGCATTTTCTATTATATTAAAATGATCTGTTAAAACTGTGTTTTAAAAAATCAGACAGGTACTGGCTCTTTTTGTTTTTGTTTTGTGGTTAGGTTCTTTTATTTTTTAGTTTTCAGTGCAATCATTGCCAGACATCTGTGGTTAGTGCAACATTAGAACACAGAATTCAGAGAAAAAGGAAGAAGAAATCTAAAGCTGATTGCCAAATGTACTGTGTGAAGTCTTAGTTTGATTTCTTTTGTAAGTATGGCTTCTTTCATAGTTTTAATTGTTTTTAACTCAGTTATTATGTACCGAAGAATTTAATTTCTGAACTTGCTAGTATGATGTTTGTCATTTTGCCAAACTTGATTGTCAGTTAAAAAAATAGGGATATTTCTCAAGTATGTAGGTTCTCTCCTTTTAGTTGCCTTTAAGATTCCACTCTCTACTATATGCCTTTTTTTCACAAATCTGTGTCATTTAGCTTTTCTAATCCCACTATTTTTCAAAGTCTCCTCCTACTTGCATCCTTGAGTCAGCCACTTCCCTTTCCCCGTCCTTCCCTCCCTGCATCCATCAGTAAAGAAAAGCTGGGAGTGCCTGTGCTTATGTAAAAGAGTAGAGTGATCCCTGTCTGCTTTTCCTTGGCTGTCAGGTTCTTTTGTTCTTTAATTAAAGAAGTTGTCTTAGGCTGTCAGATCTGTATTCTCACATGGCAGATTTTTGGATCACTTTTCACAGTGTACACTGATACCAGAGTACTTTGTATGATGTCTTGATGAAGGGTTTTCACTTCCTCAACTCTTTACATTAGCTCTGACTTAAACAGCTGTCAATAGTCAAGCTGAACATTTGGGAGGTATTGTGAAGCTGATTTTTTTGTGATGCTACTATGTACTACATGAAAAAAGCTGCTCCCCCAGCACTGCCACAGCAGACACTTCCACCTGGGGGTTTCTTCTGCTTCCACTGTACCTGACTGAGCAGTCAAATTGATAGTATTAAGTTTAATATTAAATCTTTTTAGTTTAGATCTTGGTATTAATTGTTTGTGAAAATCTAAATACCGATCTTAAGTGTTAATGGTATTATTGTGGAAGACAAACATGTATTTGGTACTACTGAACTATGTAGTTAAATTCAGACCCATACCAAATGTCTGATGTGTTCCCATGCAATAACAGGTTGCAGCCACTTCAGAATCTATTCTGGAGTTCATCCTCTCAGGCTACCTCCAGTCTTGGGCATGTCTCRTGCAATAAATCTCTACCAATTTATATTTGTTATTGCACTGGATAGCCTTTGCCTTTTCTGAATGGAAAGGATTAGCATATTGTTTAAATTACAATAGATCTGGGGAAAAAACCAAAATTGATGTAGCCATTAGCGGTGAATTTGTCAATGAAGTGATCTTCTCAGAGAAAGTGTAAAACCAGAAAAAGACTTCAGTTCTTATTTAATTGTGTTTACTAATTTCTTGTGTTGGTTTAATAACTACTTTTGGCTGTTGGATTAAAATAGTAGAGTTAAGGTTAGGCAATAAATTGTCTCTTGACTAAATGCCCCTGGTGATGATTGGATGACAGCTTGTAATGCAAAGTCCTATACTGATTGAATGAACATTTTATAAGAAAATTCKGTAATTGGTAGGAAGGCCAAAGTTTTATTTCTCTGTTTCCTTGGCAAAGTAGAAGGTTACAGAGTAGGAACCATTATTGGAATACAGGCTGAGCCATTTCAGTGAAATATAGTATTTTAATACTTAGTCAAGAGACATGCTAGTCCTGCTAAGTAATGAAAAAGRATGTTAAAGATTTCTCATCTTGTGTTCTCACTTTGAGTTCAAGTAAGCAAAGTACTTGCATTCTTTCTTTCTCAGGCAGCCTAGTCCAAGCAGTTTGGGGCTTTYATCAGTGTGTGTTTGAAAAGTGGAGTGAACACTTGGAGTGGGTGCAAAGTTTGGCTGCAAATAAGCATTGCCTTCTGGCATGCAGGCTGCTTAGCAGGTGTGAAGAAAGGCCTCCAAGTAATTTGCTGCATTATGGATTCTTTATAAACTTAGCAGTGGTGTGTGTTGTTTGTCMCTCTGTATCATGAAATCATATTGATAAATAYCACTCTGTATCATGRAATCATTGATAAAGCWGACAGGTACTGCCTTCAAAAATTAGGATCACCTTCATAGTCCCATATAAGGGCTCTTGGTTAACAAGCCTCATCAGTGAGGCTTGAAGTTCTCTAGRAAAGGGATCATATCTGGAAAAGATAATAGCATCTGTTGCATAGAGGAGGCAATATGTGCCCTGTCTCTGTTTAGTCATTAGGTTACATGAGTCCACTTGAAGACTCTATTAAATAAAGCCTTTAGCTATTCTAAACTCAGTGAGTTATTTAGCACCAAGATGAGAGTTGAAGGTGTCCTTCAAGTAGGCTTCTGGCACAGCAMTTAGAATCTATGRCTATACAAGCAATTTTATTWAAGCTTCATGATTTTAATCCAGATGTTCTGAAGTCTTGCCTTGCTGGTAATAAGCATCATTCTGCTRAACAGTTCTGAAAAATTCAATCYTCCACCTGCACTTCMATGTATGTTTTTCAAGCCTTTTGCAGTCTAGTGGATAAGCTATGGTGTCTTGCTAACTGCAGAACTTCCACGGCCATATTTACATCAGAATWAAATAATGCTTATTGCCCTCACTGTTACAGCTTCACCTTTCTGGTGGCTTCTTGTATCTGGTTRTAACACTGCCTCAAAAAGGTGACACTGAGGGGCTGAGCCCCAGGGCTTCCCTGCTCCGAGRTGCCCACCCACCCATGGCTGGGGGGCTCAGCCGTGCCCTGTGGTGGGGCCGCTGGAGCTGCCTGGTTCCTGCACCTGGAAAAAGTTCCTAAAAGAAATAAAAAGCATAAGGTGATTTATTCCCTACCAGAGATGTGTTAGTGTAGAGTAGCCTGTTGGCATTTGCAGGAGGTTTTGTCGTGTGCTGTGGTACTTGAGAAGGTGAGGCAGGCACTGGCTKGAAGAACAAAATTGGCCAAATTGGCCTGTGGGACCTGAATTGAAATTTAGCTTAAAACTTACAGAAATGCTGCAGAACCMAGTGTACTATTTCATAGCTAAGTTATGCCAGATTTCACAGCCAAACTTCACAATCCTGGAAGCTTGAGCKGTGGTTTAAAAATGAAAAAAGCAATGTAAAAATGCTTGTGGAGATTCCACTTGTGAAAGTTTTAAGAAATATTGTCCCAAAGTACCAGTGCTAGCACATATCTGCAAAGTCTTCAAACTTCCTTGTGCTTCCTGTGAAACATTCAGTTGGTTTCATTTCCTTGGGATTGGAGTTTGTGCAGATTACTGTTTGTTTTATCCTATCCTGACAAATGTTGGGTGGAAGATTTGGAGCTGCTTGTTATATTGGCATGTCTTTTAATTTGGAAAAAAAAAAAAGAAAAAGAGCAAGCTTAAGAGCCTTAAGATTTTAGGGCAGAAGGTCAACATGAATCTGTAAATAAATATTTTTCATCCTGAAGGCAGTTCAGTGAGTAACAATGCTTGTAGGTAGGTAACTCCAGTGTTGAAACAGTGGCAGTTTGCTCAGTTAAGAATTAATAGATGGGAACCATCTATTTTATGACATAAATTTCCATTTGTACAAATGTAAAGTTCAAGGATAATTATTGTCCAAAGTGTGTAGTCCAACTTTTCTTGTACTCAGGATAAATGAATTGATATATTGCATCTTCAAAGGATGCTGTATACCTGCAAAGCCTGGGTACTGCAATGGGCTGCTGATTTCCATGGGAATAAATGGAAACATACCAGGACTCTGCAGTCTTTGGAGGTGCAGATTGTAAAGAGATACACTTGAGGTTTTGGTGACTTGGACCAGAATAATGTGTGTCATGGAAACAAGAGATGGAAAGGAGATTTTCCTTTCCTCTTGAATGATCCCTGATGCTTTGAGGTTTGGATTGATTTTTTTTTTTTTTCTGGATCCCTTCTTGATGTGGTTGGCATGTATTTGATTTTAGAAGAACTGTCTGAAGATATAAAAGAGAAAGTAATGATCATCTGGTAGGAAAACCATGCACAYATGCACTTTCTTGTTGAGAAGTTTAATTTGAATAATGTAATTTGAGTAAGAATTGATGGCTTAAGTAAATAAAATGTTCAGATTTTTTTTTACATCAAAGTCATTGTAATGTAACACTTTTGGACAGTTAAAAAGACTAATGGATATTCTGTACTTAATTAGTTTCTGCTCTCTTTTCCTAAATGATCATTTGATTTTTCTGTTTTGGCATTTTGTCTAAYGTTTCCCTTCAGCATGGCAAGCAGTGGATTTGGTCCTACTGTCCCTYTAATTCCTGAGGGAGCTGTCACTGCCTGCTGAAGAAAGGTGTCATCACATAAAAACTCGATGTCAAAAGAAATCCTGCTGTTACTTTCCAGGGTGACAATGTTTAGTTCAGCCTGTCTTTGAGATCTTAGAAGGAAATGTAAAATATGGCATGCAAATGCCCAAACACCAGAATCCAATGCAAATGTGCTGYAAGAAATAACCGAGTAAAATTGTTCCAGGGCAAGTGAAGGGGACTCACTGCTCTTTAGACTAGGCCAGGCTTTGCAGCTGTAGTTCCAAAAATAATTTTTTTTGTGTCAAACAGTTAGACTGTGCTTTGCCAGGGAGGTATAAATTGCATTGATTCTGTCCTGACTGACTTGGGATGTCCTTGACACTTCCCAGCAGTGATTGTGACTGGCAGGATCTAAAGTTTGCAAAATTGAAGATARCAAACACTTTTATAWAACAAACACAATGTCTTAGTCAATATAGYCATCTGTGATGATAAAAYGRAAATGAAACACATTATTTTAATAGKWATTATTMAAAAAGAGACAAGGTAAATTTGATAAGCCTGTAGCGCTWCTGTCTGTGGCTGAAAAAMTTCCAAGGGCTACAAAGACATGGAGACARTGTTCAGGAGAAGTATCTGTTATATTAKATGCTTACCTGGTTCTAGCTTTCTTTCCAGCAAGTTCAAAATGTAATCTGTAGGAAATAGTTTATTAGGTTAGATRGCTGGAATCTTGTTCCTACAACTATTGTAAAATTCTGGCATTAGTAGGCGGAAAAAGAATCTGTACTTTTGCTTCTTCAGAAGCAGGTCAGAGACATGATTTGAATTGCAACTGTGTAGCTGTGTGAGTCTTTGCAGGTGTTGTGAAGTACATGTTACCTTCCCTCCCAGTGTGAATTATGTTGTRTTCTAGGAAAATAGGTTTCTTCTACCTTATCTACTTACTACCATAGTGCAGTTTCCTTTCTTTAGGAGTGCAGCTTCTGGGTTAGAAATGAAGAACTGTTGACTGTGTGAAGGAAACTCTTAGATGATTGCAAGTYGTGTTAGGGAAGCTTTTGGCAGGCCTTTAATTTGTTTAAGCAGAGGATCAAATGCAGTAATTACTGCTGTAGTCTSCAATATTGCCCTCTGCTTGATGCTTCTAGTTATCATTGCATTAGAACTCCAGTCAGGGTGTATTTATGTGCAATGACTTTCTCAGTGCACTTTTTGRATTGGAGAGGAACTGGTCTCTGGAAAGCAGTGTTATACTGTGCTTTAAGTTTCCCCCATGGCATTAGGGAAATCAGTAGTCTTTGAATTTCTGTGATTCTAATATTCCATGTAATCATTTAGGTTGGAAAAGACCCTTACAATCGAGTCCAACTGTGAGCCCAGCCCTGCCAAGTCCATCACTAAACCATGTCCCRAAACACCACATCTACATGTCTTTTAAATACCACCAGGGATGGTGACTCCACCACTTTTCTGAACACACTTTYAGTGCAGAAATCTTTCCTAGTATCGAACCTAAACTTCCCCTGGCACAACTTGATGTCATTTCCTCTTGTCTGTCACTTCTTACTTGGGAGAAGAGGCCAACTACAATCTCCAGGCTGAACAGCTGCTGCTCTCTTAGCCTTTCCTCTTTGGAGAATACTTAAATACTGTTGTGTTTTAGCTCTRGCATGTGTACATGAGTCTGCAGTAGCCAAATCTAGCATATTCAGAGCTTTGTTTWGCACTGAAAAAAAGCAAAAAAAAGGTATATAGTGTTAACTAGTTTATTTGAAACACACTGAAAATTACTAGAAAGTTTCTCTTGCTTTCCCCTCATCTGAGTGGAGAGTTTCAGAGTAGGCAATAAGGAAAAAGGCTAGTTTTGGGGCTGTAYAGGGTAAGAGAAAACCATCTAGAAATATAATTATAGGTAGAACTGTGCTCAACCAAAGCAGTAACTATGGGGCTTTTYTTCTTAACTTCTGCTTTTAAATTCTTGCAAGATTAAATGTTAAAATGGTGTCTTAAAATGTTAAAAAATTCTTAAAATGTTTTAAAGTTCAAGTAGATTTAAATGATAAGTATCTCTACACTTACAATTGCGCACTTCTGTAGAAATTGTGATGTAAATATGTTGCTACTAGATGTACTGAGAATTAGTAGCTTTCAGTGAGTAAAATATCTTGGTTATGCTCTTTGAGGTGGCTTTATTTGGGGTAAATAGAACTGCTGTTGTTAATGGGATGGAGCCTGGGAAGCATTCACTTTGAGAAAACAACCCATGCCAGATATGACCATCTTGCAACACTGCTGTTATTTGGTATCACTGACTTTCTTTCCCTCTTCCCTTCCCCCTTATCTTAAAAAAGATAAGTTCTTTTTTAGAGGAAATCCTGTTTATTTGCTTTGAGGAAATAATTTTTTCCAGTTAGTCTGTTTAGTTTTGTTTTCTTTCTATTAATCTGTTAAGGAGKGCTGATACCCCTTGGAATTTTGTTTTGTGCCTCTGAAATTGCAGTTTTTGATACCTAAGGAGTTGCTGGTAGTGGCAATACCATATAAATACCTTTCCTGTCAGTAGTGAGTTGATTATCAGCTGCTGCAGGTGTTTCTTGTTCTTTGGCCTTTCYCTGGGAAACAGCATTTAACTTCTACCCTTCCCTTCTATCTTCTGTCTTTTTTCCACCACAAACCTYGTTGCCTTAGCTGTAGAATTATTTTGGGGCAGTAATTTCTATAAAGACCACAGTCTATTACTCCAGCTCATGTCACAGCTTGAGAGCAATTGAAGTGATATTCTGGAAGTGCTGCTTCTTGGTTTTGCTTAACTTCTTAAAGGAATGTAAAAGCAGTTAGTGAATCACTGGAAATATGTTTTTTTTTTCTCTTCACCAACTACTAGCTTTAGCCATTTATTTTTTTATTTTCTTCTGGCTATTTTAATATCCTTTCACTCCAGTTCATCATCTCTCAAATCTAAGCATGTTAACTTAAGCAACTTTCTGTGGAGAATGGTTCTCTAGGGCAGGCTGACGGATTAAGTGGCAGTRCCTTGGTTGTGAAGCAACCTACACTTGCACATTCTCCAGTCGTTTCCCATTAAAATTTAAATCCTTGTTCTGTTGTGGCACCTTTAAAAAGCAGACCTCTCTCTTACATCTAAATGTTATGAAAACCAGGCATACTGTAACCCAGAACCCCAAGGAATGCTTGATTGAAATAACAGATCAGAAAAGTCTCTTGCTAACATTCCTGTGATTATGGGTTTACTCAAGTGACAGAAACTTGGTGTCAGCTAGCTTTCTGCATGCAGTCTAATTTTGATCAAAAAAAAGAGTCTTAAAGGTTTCAGTGATGCAGTGATTGTGGGGATAGGTAACTTCTTAAAATATACTGTATTCACTGCATTTCCTCTCTCTAGAATTATCTCACTTACTGCTCATTGGGTGGTTGGTTTGGTTCCTGCTGCAGAGTAGAGCAATATTCCCTGTWAGTAATCACTGAGACTGAGTAGAATGAGTGATGGGAAACAGAATTGGCTCCTTAAATCCCCACAGGTAAATAAAAATACAGCTTTGGTTTAGCCAACTCTGTTCTTCTGTAGTATCTGTCTGGGTTAATTTTTAATATGTATTTGGGTTTCTTTTGTTTGTAACTTGTATCTAGAGTTTGACATCCTTAATGTGGGTCTGAAGACATGATCAGGAAATTCAGGAAAAGCTTTTAAGAGAGAAAATAAGAGAAGGAACACACATAGGTTATGATTTACAGTTAAAAACCCTCCACCACTAGTGAAAAGTAAGTTTTGAAATGGTGTATTACATCATGCAGTGAGCGTGGTGAAGGAGAAAACAGATCCTTTGCTTTCATTTTCACATGGCCAAGTGACTTGAACACATAAGGCAGAAATCTAAACTAATTTACCATATTTTGAATGTAACCATTTATCCTGATCTGTGTTAGGGGTATTTGAATGAGTAAACTGAACATTTAAGTTYCCCTAATGGTTTTAATAACAAACATTTAATTTTCAATGGAGCTTAGCAAATATGTAGTGAGAGGCCCTGTGGCATTGGAGAGTATTTGCAGCCTTAATACATGTGAAGATGCACATGCTAGAAGTTRCAATGCAGTGAATTCCTGTCCTGGTGTGTACAAAATGA
Organism: Alauda arvensis; assembly: GCA_902810485.1. Lineage (NCBI taxonomy): Eukaryota > Metazoa > Chordata > Aves > Passeriformes > Alaudidae > Alauda > Alauda arvensis. Next base: position 408,414 of record CADDXX010000633.1, read on the forward strand.
ACATCAGCTGCTTTAAGCTTAGTTTAAAGCTTTCTGGARTTGTTCCAGGTTCAGATATTGAAGGTCTTCTATTTCAGAGCTGATACTCATGTTTACCCTCTCTCTCCTCCCTCCCTCCCCACCTCTTTCTCCTTTTGCAGGCAAGGGCAGCTCAAGCCTCTCATCCGACGTGAGTTCAAGTACGGATCACACACCCACCAAAGCCCAGAAGAATGCAGCTACCAGTGAAGGTAGGCAGCTGGTACTCATTACCCAGCTCAGGCCCCCCAGCAGAATCCTAGSAGTTTGCAGAAGAGGAACCCCTCCTCCTCATTCCTTCTGTGTACAGTAGCATTGGTCTGCTAGAAATTCAAAMCCAGTTCTTCCTCTAAACGGTTTTCACTTCTACCTGTAGTAGTTTGTTTCAGGCTTGTGACAAAGGATTTAGGATACTTCTGCAGAACCCAAACATAGAGATATAAGAGTAATTTTGTGTGCCACTTTTCAGCAAAGGCTTTTATACTTAAGGTTTTATATGATCTGATTTTGCAGTTATATTTGAAGGATATGCTTGATGGAAGCTTTTTGAAATACATTTTAGAGCAAATATCAGTTTCTTCATACTGTGAACGCCATGAAAATGTGAGTTGTTTGAGATGAATTTTTCAAAGGTATAGCTGGGGGACATGAAGGCCTGTCACAGATTTAATTAGGTCRGTAAACCTTACCTRCAATTACTGGRGTGTGTYATCATTCAGGGCTAGATCTCTAATGTCCAGGGCAAGAAGATGTTGTATCTGTCAGTATCAGTACTATGTTGTACTAACTGGGCTATGAACAGAGAAATGCTGATGCTTTCTTTCTGACTTCTTACATGTGWGTAGTGTTTACAGTTGTGTCTTTAAAGGCTGAGAGGAAATAACCATATGTAGTTTAATGAGGTAAGCCAGAAGGGTTTTTAAAAATTGCACATTTCTATGCCTGAAGTAGTATTTCTGTTTAACTCTGTCATAATGATTTGGTCTTACTTGGTAGTAATCAAATTATTATTCTGATTTCTTACACTTCTGTCACTACCAATTGTAACTATTAAGTTACAAGCTCTGATTGCTGTCAGAAYAGGTTGTTTTGCTTACGGTTAAAGGAAATCAGACTTTTGAATAGTTCTAGTTTGGCAAGTCTGACTGTGACTGTAGAATCTGTTCAGTAAAAGCTGTTCATGTAAGTAATAGATGACCACATAAATCACAAGAGTTCTGTTGTTGGGCATGCATAATCCCATACCAAGAATGAATATCTGGCCTATCAATCATGAGAGATACTGATTTARTATCTGTGCTTTTTAGTCCAGCCAATACATTTAACAACACAGAAATAAATGGTTAATAATGTTAAGTTGAATAGTAGAGTTCATGTTTCTCTAAACCTTAGATTCAAAAGTTTTGAGGGACCTGAAAGAGGTGAATTACCAGAACACAAAACAAATTTAGGAAATGTATTCTCTTYATGACAGCCAGGAATGAAAAAGAAAAGAAACCACAAAAGAATAGTGGAAAATCTGAARTCACTATTTAATAATTCCTCTAAAYTTCTGTTCTACTTCAGTCTGTAAARCATTTTTTTTCCTTGGATTCAAATAAGATAATACAAAATAAGCCTTTACTAATCTCTAAGATTTATGTTCTTAATTTAGCCCATTATTGAGCCAGTGAATGCTAATGTTGACCTTGAAATCTTCACCACCAGTCTGCAGCTGATTAATTCATTAGTAAGGGAGGCTTAAATGCAGGCCAGCAGATGCTGTACTAAAAAATATGTTTTTGTGAGTTCACATGTAAAATCAGAGTTCAGAGCAGTATAAYTGTGTATTCTATACTTGGAGGCAATTTCATATGCTAGCCTAATTTTTCTGTGCCCTGAAATAGTGTGATTTGACAAACACTWATTTTGACAACAGATTCAGAGGTARSTTCTTCCTCARCCTGTTYCATGACTATTTTCTTACCATTTCTTTCTCTTGAAGAATTACTAATGTGGAGCAGTTTAATATAAATTATCTCAATATGAATTGCTGCATAATCTGGAAAATATTTTGAATGTCATAACCAAGGAGCATAGGAAGTCTGTGAAGGCAGGTAAGACCAGAGACATGGCAGTAGTTGGGGCAAAACAGGTGCTGTTGAAACTGGTGCTGTTACTGGAAGGCTCATTTACCAACTTCTGTGTCTGGACTTTTTACTAATGYTGCCTCTTTTCCCAATGAACAGTAGACTTATGCTGTAGGAGGATTCAGCTGATACTAAGACTCATACCTTCCACAAGATGACTTGAGTTCTGTTATTACAGAAGGCTGAATGTTTTTATACTGTTCAATAATAATGTCTAGGGATCCGCTAAGAACAGGAGTTTGATTGTGTTAGATGCTGTACAAGCAGTGGCAGTTAAGTATTTTGGGGTGTTTGCACAACATTTTTTAAACTGTTAGTTAAATTTACCTAGTCCTCTCYAGTATTTGCTTACAGTAGTAACTGCCCAGCACAGAGGTTGGTTCTGTATCTTTTCTTTCAGCAGAGACTGTTTACTGCAGGGACAGAGCTCTCCAATTCTGCCTATATTGTAAATTCACAGCACTGTGGATTGTTCTGTGAAGGATCCATGTGTTGTGTGGTGAGCTGTATGCAGCCAGGTTTGGTGTGGGAAGGACTAGGAAACATGGCAGGTGAACTCTTCTTCACCTGCACTGCCATGGGAAATGATCGAGATTGAGCAAGTGGCAGACAGCTCCTTTGCATCCTCAGGATTTCTGCTGCCAGCTGCTTTCCTAAGTACCCAGCTCTGTGAAGAACATAATATTTGTTTGGGGCTGAAGGCCTTTCACAACTTCTGCTTTCCAGCTTTTTAAACAGACCTAATTCTTTCCAGTTCTACACAGCTTGTCTTCTGTAAGACAGGTGACACAACACTTGTTGATGCTGAATCAATGGAATGAATGCCTTGAAACAATCAGATAGGAAGTTTCTGGGACTGATCCATCTTAGTTCTGGTACTCTACAGCAGAGRAGCTGTCATGTAAAGTACTACTTAGCCAGCTACATATTCCCAAGAACTGCAAAAAGATGTCAAGCAGGACTCTTGCTTGGAAGAACAAACCACTTCAGGAAGTATCTGACAGCAGGTGTTATCTTGCCATCAGTTTAAGTAAACAAACCACACTCTTCATCCTGATGACTGCAACCACAGTATCTGTCAAGTTTCAGAGCTGTGATGTTTCTCTACAGAATGGGTACCAGAAGTAGGTAACAAGATGCTTGAAATGGCTTTTTTTGTTCCAGTCCTAGATATCCTATTAAGRCAACATCATTTAACTCTCTTTATGGGCATGGGTGGTGCAATTATGGCCAAAATAATGGTACCCTCCCTCACGCTGTGGATTTAGAGCATCTGTAGAGTTGTGGAATATTTTGTTTCAAAGAGACAAAATGTTGGCCATGCTATTGAGTGTGTCTGGGTGAAGGGCACATCTTCCCCAGRCAAGGACAGTGTGTGTTTGTGTCCRTAGCTGAACAAGCTTCACTCAGTGATGCATCAGAGAGGGAACCACTGCTCTGTTTCTGTTGCATAGAGGAAAGCAGACAGTACCTGGCAGACTGCAGCTTCCTAAACTCAGGCTTCAACATACCAGTGACGCACATGAGAGGGACAAAGAGGTGCTGAAATTGGAGTGGCTCTCACTTTGTGTACTTCAGTGAAGGGAAGGTGGCAAAACCCAGATGTCTGCTCCTCTGTGTAACTCAYAGGCTGGAGAGACCTGTTTGTTTGGCTTCAGCTGGGCTCACAAGCAAGTGTTGTAGCCTTGTGGGTGTGCATGCACACTGATGCCTCCACATTGYCTCCTCTTCTGATGATACAGTTTTCTTTAGCTTTGAATGTATACTGCCTTTTACTTCTTTTCCAGTCTCAGACATTGTCTGCAATTCTTAACCCTATCAATCCATTACTGTTAGAAATGTGAGAACACATGAGTTTTTAYTGCCCCCCATTGCTCTCTGGCAAGTGAAAGACTAAACGGATTTTTGTGGGCCATTTAAATGCAATTTGCTAGACRCAGTCTCAGCTGGAATATTATTGTCTGAAACTTGATTTAGAAGATTAGACTGAATRAGTGTTTTTGTATGGGCTTACCTTGATCAGGGAGTTTACTTCTAACACTTACCTGCAAAGCATGGAATGTTATGTCCAAGCTGAATGCTCTGTATTAACTTGACTAATTTTCAAATAAAAAATCAATACTGCTCGCACTTCTGTATAGCACCATTAAAATATATTCCAGAGGCAACTTTAAACTGAGAGCTYGTGTGTGAGCTCAGTGTAGAGGTTCTAATTTATTTCTCAGTTTATGTAAAATCAAATTGAAGGATTAGGTCTGAAGTAAAATACAATTTTAGCAGAAGGGCTCAGTGCTGAAGTACCTCTGAATATATCCCATTAAATCTTAGTATTTTGAGTTTTGCAAAAACACAGTGAAGCCAGCTGCTTTTAGTTGACTTCTAGAAATCTTTTACTTGGTTTCTCCTTTTGCTGTACTCTGACAATTCTAGAGTACAGTGAAATKGATGTTTAGTGTGGAGATCAAGTGAATTTGTTTTGGCAGTAGCTGTTTGTATGCACCTTGAGATGAGGTATTTTTTCTGCAGTTTAGGTGTATACTAGAAGAGCCCTCCCTTTCATAGCTGTATCTTCCTTCCTGTTTTATTTGGGTTTTGTAATGATTCTGCTGGACTTGACAGTGCTGGGGTTACAGTTRGACTTGATGATCTCAAGGGTCTTTKCTAACCTAAATGATTTTATGACTCTCAGAGCAGCAGGGCCTATAGCCTGGTGGGAACAATTGCATTCATTCGAAGCCATTCCCTCCATTAAAGCATCTTCTGGGGGCAACTGTGTGAAAATGCAGCACCTTGCAAACATGCAGTGCTTTAACTACTCATGTAAAAGTTCTACTGTCCCCTGTGTGAGATGATGGCTTGGTTGATCAGGCTGTGTTTGGGGCCRTTGGCCATCCTTTTTTTGTGGGACCTGGCCGTTGAAGCTTCTATATAGAAAACTTTGTTTTTCTATTAAAAAGTTGACCTCAGTATTAGAAAACATTTATCACTGCATGGGACTGTATTAAGTGACATTTCTTGAACACAAATTTATTTGGGTTGTGTGCCTCTCATGTCRCCTTTCAAGTGAGGGAACAAAGTACTTGTTATAGGATACTTTCAGGAAGGCTGTAGTTTAATTTCTTTYRGCTTCATAATCAAATTCTTTCAAARCATGGTATCTTTTGGATCTCTGAGTAATTATTAATGTATTCAATGAATTTAGGAGGAGAAGTTCTTGCATTGTGTACTGTGATGGGCAACATAAAAAAAATTGGGAAGATGGAGCAGATTCGTTGCTACAGAATGCCATTTTAAATGGTTCCTGATAAAGAATCAGCTCAAACTGAGACTTAGGTGAGAGTCCTTTTTGTGTATTAAGTTTTTTTGTGCCATAAATAGGTAGGTAGCTATGTTTGGTGTATCAGAGGTCCACTGAAGCTTTTGAGTTGTTTGTGTAGCCTTTTTGGGGTACAGAACTAGGTGTTGTCGAGAAAGACTATTGCTAAAAAGAGATGCAGTTTTTTACCCAGATTTTCTTGATGATCCCTTTGGGACAAGGAGCTCTTTAGATCTCCTTTTTCATCTGGTACCTGTTAAGAAATCTTTTCCCACTTCAGTTCTTTCTATTACTACTGTTTTTCTTGTCATTTTGTCTTTAACATTAGAAGTTTATTAACCCAGTATCACAAATGAAAACCTGTAGGGGTTCTTTCTGGATGAATGCAAATGTATGCATAATTCTATTCTTTTGATGACAGTTCTCTTCCTTTTCATCTCTGTCCTCATGTCTTTGCAGTCTCTTATTGGGTATTTGGGCTCTTGGTTGTACTGTTGAAGTTGAGTCAAAGCAAGTCTTTCTGTACACCACAGTGTATCAGGATGATATCAATGCCTGAATTTGCCCCTGCTTGCTTGGAACTGGGCAGAGATTCAGTTGGCTTTGAGTGAACCGTGGCTGTTTTGAGTTGGTAGTGAAACTGGAGACTAGGTAAGTTTCCTGGGGTTTTGTGTTACTTTTCTAACAGGGGAGTTTTCTAGAGAAGTGAAATGTTGCATTGTAGAACGTGCCAAAACAGAACCATTTCAAGCCAAAAAGATTGAGGAGGAGTAAGAGGGCACTGAGAAGCTAATAAATCCAAAACTATGAACAGTTTGGCCAAATAAGCAGAGCTCACTATTTAAATTCCTTTAACCAACRTATCTGAATGCAKACACAAATATAATCACCTCAAGCARTATGTGGAGGTACAAAGTAGAGCTTGCTCTTAAACACTATTTTTTTGTGCTTAACCACATCTTGATATGCTTTTGCTATCTAATAGGCAGTATTCCTRCAGCACTGTTCTGCTAATTACAACAATACCATTACAATCAGCATTTAAAGAGTTCAAATACAAGGCAAAAGTAGCTGAGACATTGGCAAGGTTAAACCTGCAAATTGAAACCTTATGTTATTCTGGCTAATTTGTGCTGAAATGCTGTAGCCAAATGTTTAAAACTTGCCCAAACAATACCAAGAACAAATTGGAAAGGTACATGAAACTGCAGTCTTATTTGATCTGCTGCCTGAAATGTGAGACCCACCAGAGCAAATGCACTTACAGTACAGTTAAAGAGAAATGATTCCAATTGAAAARCCTGGCATTCGCTTTTCCAAGTAAGGTCTGATGCTTGGTAGGAGTGATTACAGTTKATTCAATTAACTGTAAATCTGATTTTAAGGAATCCATGATCCCAAATGTAATTCTTTAGGTAAAATGGTGTACCAAACTACTTAAATACTGCTGTCACATAGAGGTTCTGACACTTCACTGTTCTTCCTGTTATTGCCTATGATAGCTGTCTAAAGTAGTTTCCTTCTCTGAAAAATGAAGTCATCTCAAAGGATATGAAGAATGCCCAGCATTTGTTAGTCAAAACCCCATCCTTCTTGAATGCTAGACTGTCTCCTAAGACTTCTTGAAGAATATATATAACCTGATAATGCATATTTAAATATGTCAGGTTTATCCATTTTTCAGAATTTATGAACTGAGACRAGCAAGTTTCTTCAGATTAGTTCTAGTTCTTGATTGAAATAATGAAATAAAATTGGAAGAGCAAATTTTTTGACTATAACTTCACAATCCTTATTAAGATGCTGTAGTTTAAATTTATTGCACAAAATATCCTGCCTTATGTTCCCATATCTTATCTTTTAATGTCAGCTTGGTAAATGAGTGTGTAATTTTTAAGACTGATACCACCAACAGTGCCAAAACTAGCAGCATGCTTGAGAAATATCTGCTTAGAGTTGCTGAGCCATTCTGTATTTCTCTTCTGGCTATTGAACCACAGTTCCTGCTACTGTGCTTTTCTCAAGGTTGGCATCTCCYCATTTCTGCCAGCATTCCTGGATTTCCCTKGAGAASTATGTACTGGGATTGGCTGATGAAAATGGCAGTTCAGGAGTGGATAATGGTAATTCCTGTGGTCCTGTTAATTCTGACTGCTGGATCATCATTGGTTTAGGCAGTTATATCAGACCAGGCTGGAAGTATAAGAAGAAGTCGTGAACATGAATATAATCTGATGATTTGCCATTTACATGTTCCTCTAGCCTTAATCAGCCACATCTGAACACAGAACTTGTGGTGTGGTGGTGTGCCTGGCCACTAACTGGCCACTGTGATACTTCTTTCCTATTTAAGGATAGTTTTCATCTTGAGATGTGATGAAGGAAGCTTGATGGCTTTAGTGGACGACTGTAACCTGGCATGCTGCTTGCAGTGATCTGGATACATCATAAATCTGTAAAATTTTATCACAGTTATCATAACTATGTTTTAGGGTTTACCAGTACCTAATCTAATCTATACAGATTTCAGTTTTCCCTAACATTTTTTATTGTTTTCTCATTTCCATCTTGTATATCAAAGAGAGTGAAATTTTACAGAACTGTGAAATATTCWTTGTTGTGGGAAGTTTTTTACCTTGTTCCTTGTAGGTAAATAATGCTGTGKGGGAATCTCTGAAAGRCAAACCTTAAGAAATCTCAAGGATATGRGCAGGAGGAATAAATTCTTTTTTCCAGCTATGATGCTTGTTTAATATGAATATGTCCATGTAGGCATATGTAGACATTTATTATTTCTTTCTAATTAAACATACCCACATTTCCCATCTCCACCCCATCAGATAAACACCTGGTAGCCTTGTCAGGTAGAGTTTGAGCTTCCATTTGGGCAATAAAAACTTACTGTGGCAGCCAGRAGTTCAGAAACTGTTCACTGTTCAGAGCAGTCATTTACCTTGATCAAGGAAAGACTTCTATGGTAGTTTTCCTAACAGAATAGGCACACATGTAGTCTAAATTATAAAATTGTAATTGGACTGCATTTTGTGAGCTCAGTCTTGGRAAACTGTTGACCCTTCTGTATTGTGGGCTGAAACCATTAGCTTGAACTCTGCTTTCTGAAAATGCTCTTACTCATGCTTTTCTTCCACTTTAAAAACAAGRCTTCAGTAATTTGTAATCTGAGGGAAAATTACAGCTCAATCTAATTGTAGCTGTGGGTGTATTTTCCCTTTGCTGTTCCTATAGAAGTAACTTTCCCAAATTTCTTGTAATACCTTTGTACCTCAGATTCAGTTGTATTACAGATTTTCTGTCCAGCCTTGGGCTTGTCTTTTGGAAGCTTTTGCCATGTAAAATGTGAAGTTGATCAAGAAGCTGATGTGCCTGTTTTTAATGGGAGATTATGCTGGACCTGGCMAAAATTCACAATATTCTGAATATGCTTTGTCATGCTCCAATAAAAAAAGGTGACATTGGTGGTTGTCAGTTGGTGCTGTTAATTTGGCAGACTATTTAACAAATTTGTTTTTGGAAAAGAAAAAGCTGTCAAGGAATACTTATTTTTCTTTCTTCTGAAATGACATTAGATGAATGATAAATCTGCTTCTATCCATTGATACTTTGTAAAGATCACTTCTGCCACTGTCTAATTAATCCTGTAGAATTTAGTGGAACATGAATGTTTGCTGGACTATGCTGAGAACGTCACTCCCAATGAAAGTATCCAATTCAAAAACAGCAGCACTGCCATTTGGTCACTTGTCTCAGATTTTAGCAGTCAAAWTAAATAGCTGTGTGGAATGAAGGAGAATTGGTATCTTCTCACCTTGATGTGTTAATGTTTTCACATATTTTCAATTCTGTTTAGAATGTGTGCTTGTATATGGGGGRAAAAAGAAGCCCAAAACCATGCACAAAATATCCCCACCTACTRTGTTTTTTTTGTTGCTGCGATGATACTAGGCTTTTTTTTGAAACATTGTTTGTAAGGAGACTGTGAAGATTCTGAAGCAAACATGAGATTTGGTTGTGAGAAAATATATCGTGATTATTGATAGATGCCCATTTTCAGTTAAGACAGCTGGCAAATGCTGTGAACTGAAAAAACAAGGCTCAGAACTGATGTMATTTATCTCATGTCCTGATTTCTGTCATTGGTTATTCCAGTCTTGATAAGAACAGAGGCCTAATGCAAAAGGATGACAGGGGTAGCCTCATCAATTTGATATTAAGTTAATACCCACGCTATTAGAGTAACTTACTATCCTTAATTTATACTTTAACTCAGAATTGTAATTGMTTTGATGCTGCTTAAATTTCAAACCTACGAATTTCACAGAAATCAGAACATTAAGTATTAGATCAACTCCTTAGGTATCCTTGTCTGAGAGAAACACCTTTTCTCATGTTTCTTGAAAATAGGATAAGTGTTGAAGGACAATATGCCATGAACTTTTACTGTTCACTGTTAATCTGAATTGAAGCAACCTTGTTTAAATATGTGATATCCTGTACAGTTTCTGAAGGAAGAGTAACAAAACCATAACTAAATAAAAGCATAGCTATTTGCCTAATAGGAGGAAAAAAGGAATATAGTTGGAACTGCAAGCAGTAAAACTAGGTGAAAGAAACTGAAAAACAGTATCTGCAAAGTCATTAAAAAACCCCAAAAAATGGTTATGGGAGACCAAACCTTTGTATTCTACTGTCTGTTGCTCAATATGATATATTATGCTTATGGAGTTAGCAGGCTCAGATACTGCAGAAAGGACGAAGTGTTTCCTTTGAGGCCTTTTGTGGAAATTGTGACTTTTTCCTTGAATGGTTTGCCAGTGCATGACAGAGATACAAGCATTTTCTAGTAAATGATTTAGTTAACAGCAAATGTAATCACAGTGAATCTTTGGAATCTGATGTTACTTACATAACCAGATTGACTTCCTTGATCCAAAAGATCAATCATAAACTCTATGTAAAACTTCAAGATATTTYGAGGTATTGTGAGTGTGGTTCTAAAAAATAGCTGACGTACCAGTCTGAAAATGTTGCTTATTGCCTTGGATTGAATTATACTTTTATGCTAAATAAGAGTAACTGTCTCTAATTTCAAKTCCTAAGAGTGGCTGTATTTCTTCAAAGCTTTGAAGAGGTTCAGTTGATGTCTGAGCTTCATTGAACCTATGGATATGTCCCATCCAGAAGCTGCCAATGAAAAACAGCTTGAGCTGTTCTTAAAAAGACTCACACTGAATAGTGAGATAAACTGGAGCTAGTGATCAATCATTGCATAAAACCTCTGAAAAGAAAATAGTTGAAAATTAAGTGAGAATCTGAGGCATGTTGTCAGCTCCTTTTAACCTGAAGACAAGATCATCTTTGGTATGAAATGCATGGCTGTCAGTGATACAGGTCTCCATTTATGTCTTGATGTATTGTTCTCTGTAGCAAGAAAAATGTGTGCATTTTAGATGCTAGGGTGCTATTTATGTGTTGGAGGGTTATTTATTTCTGTTTGTGTTCATTTACTAGTGTCCAGGAAACTAAATTCAAGTTTTGGATGAGCTTCAACTCTTCCCATCTGTTCMTGTATTGGAATTTTCAAGAAATTTGGCATGGGAGGATGCTGAACTGCGAACACATCGTCAGTCCTCACCTCATTAACRCTGTATTGCAGTAGTTTGTGATGTGTGCGTGTTTACTCAAAAGCTAGAAAGGTTTTGCCCCCTTGGTTGCTTCTTGAAAATTAAAAAATTAACATCCATTTTGTTCTGACTTTGAGTATTTTTTAGTACTAATGTAGTTCAAATATCAAYGGAAAAAAWTKGCTTCTCCTTGGGCTGTGATCTTTTCAATTCTGACCCAGTTTTGTGGGCRAGCTTTGTGGTCTGGTAATGGTGTGTTCAGCTCAGAATTAGATCTTCTACTGSCCTTGGAAGTGGTTAGGCTCCTGTGTTGTTTTATTGAGATGTTGGCTTAAAGTCCTCATTTGTACACCATGTCTGTGTTAATTTGATCCAGGACACTCCTGCCCCCAGTTTGTCAAGGCATCCTGTGCAGAGTTCTGGAAGTGTGACATGATGCCTTTGCTTACCATGCCARATGCACTTAATTTGATTCTGCTTAATGTGGATGTACAAGTTAGCTGGAGCKTTTGAAGCTTCAGGTATCCTGGTTAGAGCCATTGCCATTTAACATCTGGAAGTAGTTGTAAAAATCATCATTTTCTCTTTTTCCTCGAGGAAARAATTTGTAGGCTGACAGAACAAGGCCAGGGAAAACCAGGTGTTTAACTATGTTCCACCATCTTGTAAATGATGTTGTCTTACACATGCAGAGTATGATAGTCTTCAGATAGCCGTATTCAAACCATGAATCACTTTTAAGCAAAGGCTTAAAAGTAAAAAAATAAGAGCTTTTGAAATATATGGTCTTACTCTTGGTATTTGTACATTGCATGCTGAATGTTGGGCTTGGGTGAAATACTGTAGGAAAATTACACTGATTTTAAACATATTTTATCCCTCCCCCCACCTTTTTTTTTTTTTTTAACTTTTGACTGTGGAATTGAACCTGATAAACTCAGATTCATCTGTGCCTAATATTTTAGTTTTAGAGGAACGGTCATACTTAGCTCTGGCATTGAGCTTGTGACTGAGTCTGAATGGACTATGTTTTTAATTTTTTTTGCAATTTCTGCACAAGTTATTTTCCTTCCATATCACAGAAATACCAAACTGAATTTTGAGGAGGGAAGGGACTGCTCAAACTAAAGACCTTGTATTTAGATTGGGAAAAAGGAGCAGCGATGTTGAAAGATGGCAAAGGTAGTAAAGCCAAAGCTGAAAATAAAGCTTCTGTGGTGCATAATATTAAAAAGGTAGGTTTAGGTTTCATATGTAGGGATAACATACTGCTAAGCAACGATAACAAGACATTAAGGAAAATGTAGGCCATTGCATTCCAGCACTTGTGTCTCTTTACAGAAAGCTTCTGGTGGAAGCAACAACATAACCTTGACAGACTARTAGAGAGGTCTAATGAAAGGAACCCTATCAATTCCAGGTGCTTGGAAAKCTAAATGCTACAAGACTAGTATACTATTGAAACAGTAATAGGTTGTGAAGTTGGATGATTTTGAGTYTGTACACAGTGAAGAACCCTTGTGTGCTAGAAAATCCCTGAAATAAGGTTTGTGTCAGGACAGATGGATTRTTTTGCTCCAGGCAATAATGCCTTCTTCACTCATAAACTGGAGCTTATGACTGCAGGGAGGTACCAGAGAACTCAGCTGAGCAAATGCATTTCAGCTATATACAAACAGCATGAATAAGCTAAAAAGAAAGTCCTTGTATTTAGCTGGAATGCAAGAGAAKCTGTTTTCTATTGTGCATAGAATGTGTTATAGGTTGGGAGGTATTATCATAGAAGTATGAGTTTATGATTACATGGAATAGAATATTATGTATCTAGAATAGCATATTATACGTGCTTTTAACTTTTGGGTGGGTGGCTGTTGGAATAAAAGTTCAGACTGAAATTTTTTGTTTAACTGACACTTAAATTGGCAGTGGTATGGTCCAGAGTTCATTACTATTCCTCTATTTGGAAAGTATGATAGGAAATACGGGTTTTTCTCAATCTAGCATTATGCTCAAACATGCAAACTGGGCCAGCAAAATTCCTAGTTTTCTGTGTGCTATCCTGTGGCAATACCTGATTGCATGACCCTGGTTTTACCACTGCTCTGGCAAGCTTTGGAAGGTACCAGTAAACCAACACACCAGAAACCTGTTGGATGATGGAAAGGCCTCTAAAGATCTGTCTGCATGCCACCTCCTCTGTCACGATCAAAGCTTGTTTTGCTGAGCACTGTGTTCCCTCTGTCACATAGATGATATCAGACTCCATCCATCTTAAATTTACCTCTTGGAATTGTCTTGCCTTTCCTTATTCCTTCACCAGTCTTCCAGTTTCTGAATGTGAGATGAAGCTGTCCTCACTGCCAGCTTATTTTTCTGAATATGCTCGCCAGGCTGAAATGATATACATCACAGCTATGGGCTCCGTGCTGCCAAACTTTGGTCGGATATGTATTGCTCAAGCTGCAAACTTCCAAAGCAAACACAGAGAGGAAATCAAAGTTAAATTAATCCTCTCCAAGGATGTATAAAGTAYGGCTGCACTGAGGTTTGCATGTTGAGGGTGAGAGGGACTGTTGGTCGTGTGGGAGGCAGAAGCCACTTGGTATTCACAGCCCTGTTCTGCTGCATCACTTGTCTGGGCTGCAGTTGCTTAGTGTGAGGACCTTATTTTTTTTCACGATGGCTAGACAGATGACAGGGCATTCATGGCAGTTTGCATTCAAACTGCAACTTTGGCTAAAGGCAAACAAGTCACTGATTTCTCTGGAACCCTCATAGTTGTGCATGTGCTTCATTAAATGTAGTCAAAAGTTCCTTGCCGAGACCAAGCAGAGCTCTGGAGTCTTGAGTTTTGGACAGTGTGAAGGTTGGGTTTGGAGACCTACTGTCTGTTGACCTTGGCTGAAAGGACTGGTTTAGGAAAAGCTCAGTGCTGTTGTACTGCTGGGTTTCAGCTGGCCAGCAGGAGARATCATCAGTCAGATGATCAGCTCTCTCAAATGATGTGAGGGTTGGAGGTGTAAAGTTGTGGCTGATGGCTTTCTTGAAAAAATCCCTACCTACTGGCTATACCTAGTCCATTTTCAAATGGAAAACAGGGATGAAAGGAATACTGTCTGCAGGAGATGAAAATGAAATGGAATTGCTTGGCGGAACTTTGTGCAATTGCAAAGTAGACTTGAACACTA
>CADDXX010000633.1:422826-435286 GCA_902810485.1 Alauda arvensis
TTTTTTTTCCTGGAGCAGTTGACTTTATATTTTGATAGTCTCACCTGGAATGAAATAACATCCCATACTGTACAGTTATTCAGAAAGAAATTCCTTAGTGAGCAATGGCGTTCATAAATTAAGTAATCTACTTCCACAAGTAGAAAAATTGATTGCTGGAGTAACATTCTTTTGTAACTATTCTTCACCAAATATTGTGAAGGAAAGAAGGAAGTAACAGAAGGACGAAGGAAATAAAAACCTTGTCTGTTTTTTTCTGTAAGCATAAAAGTACTTCAGCATCAAAAATGTAATATAGAATGCCAATCAGTGGTCACCTTGATCTACCTTGTGCTTGCTCTGAAGCTTAATARRTTATTAGGAGMAGGAAAMTTTTGTCTTGGAGAATTTAAATGTSTGTTTAAATTGTTTTGAGAAATAAAGCTGTAACTGAGTAGCTTAATCTTGACTTGTTCCGAGTGAGAAACTTTGACTACGCCAGAAGTAGACAAGTGCAGGCATTGAAAATGTGCTCTGTTTCTCCTGCTAACACAGGGAAAAGCATCTGCTTGCAGTCTTGCAATACTATGTGTTACTGAGGCTTTACTACTACTCCCTCTTGTCCAAGATGAGACTTATGGAGATAGTAAAGCTTTGACAGAGACCTCCTGTGGTGGGAAATTACTGGGGAGTTGTTTTGCTGCAAATTATCTGTCCCATCTTTTGGACAATCTTTTGTACAAATCTTTGTACAAATCCCATCTTTAATTTCTACTGATAGGCAAACAATTTTCCATGTCTCCCCTGTTAAATATATCAATTTATGTTTCTGGAGAAACTTGTCAGTCGTTAATCAAGCACATAGCATGGACCTAGAAGTGAAAGGGTAAGAATTATTGTCTGTACTTCTTGATGACTGCACAAGGACTGACTCCTTGCCAAAGTGGTTAACAGAGCTGAAGTAATGTACTATGAAAGTCAGCTCGTTGATCTGCAGATCTTGAAACTTTTCCATGAAGTATGGAATCCAGTCATGAGCTTAAGCTTGCTGACAATAGATTTGTTGGGGTTTTTTTTTTTTTCTTTTTTTTTTTTAATATTGATAGCAAAAGTTTGGAACCCTCAGGTAGAAACTTCTGATGTAATGACGTCTCCACTGAAAAAAGGCACTGTTCTGTGGAGAATCAAGGAACTTGTAAGTCTTAGAAACCACTCTGTCATTTATCATTTCAGTCCATTTCCTCACCCACGAATGATGTAGGATGGCTGCCTGCCATGAAGGCAAACTGTAACAAGATGTAAAATGGTGAGGGTTTTTCTGTTTGTTTAAAYRGTGTATGTTAAGTTGTGTTATTAAYGACTCATTTATCTATACTTTGCTTTGTTCTATATGTAAAAAACTTATTTGTAATTTGAATAAACAAGTATCCTTTAGTTTGACACTCTGAATCAAGTTAAGGCTCTGACTTAAATTGTATCAGTCTTCAAAAGCTTTGGAGCACAAGACTGACTTAGAGCATGTGCTCAATTTGGTAGCTATGTAACAGGTAGAAAATACAGCAGGAAGGATGGCATTTATCTTTCAGTAGTACTTAAAAATGCTCAGCAAAGTTGCTTTGGGGATTTCATGATCATAAGAATGCAATTTCTTCCTTTAAGGTTTGTAAATGACACCATTGAAATTATTGATATATTTATTAGTGGAGACAATTTTCAGGATATTAGTATCATTCCAGGGGCAATGTTTTCTCATTGCTTTTTAATTCTTGTTTTTGCCATTTGGTAGGTATAAGTGTCTGCCAAACTAAACCGTATTTTAGAAGCTAAATGCAGGCCCTAGTAAAAAGGATTTGTGTGATATTAAGTAGTTATTTTTCATAATCTATTAACTTAATAACCAAGTTATGATCAGGTTTAATTGTTTACTGAAAATACCTGAGAATAAAATGGAAGCTGAATTTTGTCCAAGTTAAATTCCAAAATAGAGTAAGGATGTTGCTTTCATTTTTCTAGTTCAATGCATAATAGTGGCTAGCCAAATTTTTTTTAATTTTTCTTAAAGTTCCTATAGAAGTTCAGCAGTTGGGAATCTTTTCTTATGTTAATAGATGCCCAAGTGTTTTATATTTAGTAAGTCTTTCCTGGTAGTATCTAATGTGAATATTGGTGTTGTAAAAACATAGCTTCCCTTGAAAGACAGTGTAAAGTGAAGTGTAGCTTTGACTTGAAACACAGAGTAATTTTATATTTCCATTAGCAGATATATGCTGGATATATGTGTGTGATCATAGCCATTCTGTTAATACATAACAATATAATATGCATTACTCGAAGCTCGTCAGTCTTACATGAAGCACTAGCAACTGTCTGATTTACGACTATAGGAATAATTATATATCCCTTTTCTAGTTTAATTGAAAATTATTCTGAGATATGATGATGACTTTCTTCACAAGAGTAGGTTTTCATATTTCCTAGCATTGCCTTATGCCAAGTATCATGGCTTGAAAAGTAGTCTTCTGTATCTTCAGATTTCATGTGATTTTTTTCCCCCCRTACCTTACATTTTTTTGTCCTGTCTACACAAAACTATAGTGAGAAAATTGTTAACAGTATTGAATTCTGTTAGTTTTCCCTTTTGCCCCTGTCTCATTTCAGAGGCCAACTTAATGCTCCATCTAGGTAGACTTGATAAATGGAATTGTTCCAAGTCTTGTGTGTGAACACAAGGCAAGGATAGACTAGAGACTTGAAAACCTGCCAAAACAAACTTGGGTGGAATGGCTTCGTTTGTCTGGTGCTGCACTTTCTAACACCATGGGGCTTTTTAAGGGTATTTCCGTTCTCAGATGTATGTGGTCTATGGGGTGTCACAGGAGGCAAGTGCCTTTGTGATCCACGAGGTCCTGCAGCACTTAGGTGGCATTTCAGTCATCCTGGTAAGCAAGAAGGGACCCAGCTCAGCCCAGCCATCCTGGCTGGCACCTTAAAACTTGTGGTATTTAAAGGAAAAGCTGCTGTTTTCTGTAGAGGTGGCAAAAAGTACTACAGTGTCTTAAAAAAGGCAATTTCATATATCACAATTTGCTATAGATGTGAAGGTCAGGAGGTGCCCTGTTAGAGTCTCCACCTCAGTTAATAAAATGTGCTTCGTTGCTGTATCAAAGTTTGTAGGCTCTGACTAAAATAGTGTATGTCTTGGGATGTTAACCTCACTGTGAAGTTTGATAGAGTTAGAATTGACTTCCAAATTCTAGATGCTGAATGGTGTTTTCAAAGCATCTCAGTTTTCTCAGTGAACTACTAAGACTGTAGTAGTCTTTAGGGTATTTTCCAGATATGGTTTCTCCCTTTTGGATTCACATTGCTGCTATAGGCAAGTAACAGCCTGTTTGCCAGGAAGGATAAAAACAAACAAGCAGCAACAAAAAAAGCTGARCATYTTATTTTSTGAAAGTGAAATTGGTCAGCAATGSAGATTATGCATAGTAAAGATCCCTGAAGGTAAACAGAACAAGCTTATTTTGAAGAAAAAGGAGATAATGAAAATCATAAGGAGGTGTCCTTCCATTTTTCAGTCTAGAGAAATATTTAACAATTTTAGTAAGATTACTGCCTGAAAAAGTATAGCTATTATCTAGTGTTGAAACTGCTGGGGCTGCTAGAAACCAAGAAGAGGCTAGATATGAAAAAGTAATGAGATGAAATTAAACTTCATTTTCTTATGGAAAAACCTATGTTTTTTGAAATAATTCAGGTATAAAATGACATTGTGCTGTTCATCCCATGGCCCCCTCTTTAAATATGTGGCAATCTTATAATAGAATAAATTGTAATTTTGGACCTTTCAAGCAGAACAGATTAATTTCTTACAGTCTGAAGCAGTGCTTTTAAATGTGTATGTTGAAGCTGCTCAACCATAAAGATAACCTGCACAATAGCTGTACAAAAGGGTCACAAAAGCTTTATTACATCACTTCCTGCTGTGTCTGTAGCATGTGTAGTTAATATTTAACATTTTTTGCCTTTCTCATTGCAGCAAATTAAGTATTTCTGTGAAGATTGAAAAAAATACTGTGTACTTTTCTATAATTTTTACTGAAGTTCTATTGTTTATTTCTCTAGCTGTGGAATACAGAGTCCCTGGTTTGAGTTAGGCTAATTTTTAGCAGAATCCTGTACACTTGCAGTGCCTGATCCGAATTAAGTTGAGTTGTAAACCCTGGAACATTTAAAGACATAACGAGAGTTGKGTCTTTGAAACCTTTGGTGTCACCATGAGCACAACCTAGGCTCATTTACAGGAGTACTAGAGCTGATCAGGAAACTGTTTCCTGGCTTCCCAGTGCCATCCCTCTGCTGCTTGGTCAGATGCTGTGGTTTGGACTGAGAAAGTGGAGAAAATCAAGCAAGGATGAACAACATGTGAAGAAGGGAGAAAAAAAACCCACAAAAATCTCACCCTTTCCACATTCACATCCCTAGTGCTAAGAAGTTAGAAGCAGACACTGGATGAGGAAGTGTTTGTCTCTTGCCGCCATTTGTAAGAATGAAAAGGAAGCGTGACAGGTATTTGAAGGGGGAAGATAAAAGTCTGCATGGTCAGATAGATAAAAGACCTTGCTTGGTCAGGAAGAGTGGGACAGGGTAGGAGATCTCCCAGGTACATGGCTGGTGCCTTCTGTTTATAAGTGCCTATGAAACCCAGTGGTAACCCCTCATTCCAGTCTGCTCCCTCCACGGCTGTTTTTTTAATTCTCTGCTTGCTTGAATAGCAGTGGTGTGTGCTGTAGATCAGAAGGTGGTCAATGATTGTTGAAACAAACGGGTTTCAATGCAAGACTATAGTCTAAAATTTTATTTTTGGTTGACTCTCTTTTAAATAAACTTAAAAGTGGCATATGACTTAAGTTCAAACAGTAGTCATGGTTTTGACCCAAGCATTATTTAATTAGGAAAGTCTGTAAAATTTTAGCTTGCCTTTGTCATAAACAATCTTCTCTTTGGACCTTTCTGCCTCAATTGATATTAAGACCAGACAATGCTTGTTCAAAGACCTACTGTTTATTTTCTGTGGTCACCCTACTTGTGGTACCAATATTTCAGGTGTAGTGCTCACAACATATTTTGGATAGGGGCATTTTCCTGTCTTTCTGATGTGTCAAGACAGCTTTGGGGCAGGGTTGCACGTAAAAAGTCTTCAGCTGCTTCAGAGTATTTGGAGGTGATAACCTAAGGGCTAGGTAATGATGACATTGTCAGGTGTCCTACGTTTAACCTTAAACTTTACCTTAAATCAGGTGTGAAAACACATTATGTGCATGCAGAAAGATGGACCACGGATTTAGGGACTTTGGTAGGGGACTTTCTAGACTCCTGGTATAAGAATACTGAGCATCACAACAGCAAACTCCAGTTGTGGATTTTGCTATGATTAAGCTATCCCATTAATAATCTCATCACACAACTCTCTTTGGACAGTGGGCCTCATGCATGTTATTTTTACATCTCTGTCTTGAATGATGAGTCAAAACCCAGTATTTTGTCTTGTAAATAGCTGCTGTTTGGTATAGTCCAGCCTGGGAGAGACTGATAAGGCTCTGATGTTTATTTTCCAACTCTGACAGGCTTGAATTAGGGCTGAACCATCCATATTCCTGTGTGTGAAAACAAGGGTGTGGTTCCAATATTGCTCAGCCCAGTTGCACAGGCAGCTGACCAGAAGAGTTAAATGCAAACTTCTGGTGTCTGGATTCAGCTCTCAGCTTTGTTTCAGACCGATTCATGCTGTGTCATTTCTGCAACTATTTCCAGTTTTTGTGTGGCTGTAGGCTTAGATTTTTGAGCTAACTCTTAGCATACTTTAAATTAAAAAAAATATATATATATATTCTGGGTTTCTTTAATTTAGAAATATTTTGACTACCTGAATCTCTGTGTCTCCTGTAAATCATATGACTTCCTATGGCCATTACATGATAGTGTGTGTGAATGCATTTTTTTTGCTGCTGCGAACAGGAAACAAAGTGTATCTGCAAGCTTCACAGCCACCTTCCTGCCAGTTAGTGATGATTTCTGTAAACCTGGGCTCCCATTTGCTGTGACCTCTCCAGGTGAGAGAAACGGAATGGAGTTTCTAGTTTGCCTTACTTCTGAACTCAGGCCAAATAGTGACTAATGAACATACCAGATGTTTCTGCTTTTGAAAGCTTTTTTTGGAAAGAACTATATTAACCAATTTATCCTTCCTCCCAGGAGATAATAGGACAGCAGCGTAGCTGAGATCTGACAATTCATTACATGAGAACAAAATATTAATGTTGACCCTTGGTATGTTGACAGTAGGATTTGAATCTAACCTTCTGCTCTTTTTGCTCAGAAAAAATGCATGCAAATAGTTTTATTCAAATCTTTCAGCTACTGTGTTACAATGTCAACCACATTTTTAGCAATTTGGATTACAATGAGCTGGATTTTTTTTTTTGGGCAAATCTCGGGGATCTCCATTGACTTAATAGTGTTACTCCAGATATTTATTCATCTTACCATGAAACTGTAATCTAACCTTTGCTTTTGAAGAATAAACAACCAGTGTTTGATTTGGTTTGATTTGGGATAGGGGAACTATGGAGATGAAAGGTTATAGCAAGTTCTTTCTCTGCATTTGTTGATGAGCTCTCAAGGGCATTCATCTGTAGTTAATTATGTTAACTATGAGAGAGGATGGCTCTGTTGAAGTTTCTTATCAGAAAGCACTTGCAGGCAACCTGACTTCTAGAGTTCTTGTGATTCAGTGGATGTTCTACCTTTTCTCCCTGGCGGGAAGGTAAAGGTAGCAGCTGTGAGGACCTCTGTGTGGATGAGGTCATGAGAAAGAGAATACAAGCATAAAGGTCACCTCATTGGCGTTGTTCTTTGCAGCTCTTTCCTGGGGATTCCCTCTCTGGGTGAAAGGCAGCCTCCTTGGTACCTTGTCCTGCTGGGCTCAGGGGAAGGAGAGGCTGCTTCTGCAGGCAGAACAAGGCTTTGCATGGCTCCTCTCCCTCCCTTTCTTCCATAATGTGCTTCCATTTCCCCAATGTCCAGCACCCAGCTCTTACTCCAAATGCTTCTGCTGCCTGCCTCATCCTGTCATTGAGTTCAGGATGCAGAGATATTTTGAGCACCTCGTGCAGGTGGTCTGTGTGTCAGGAACTTAGGACCTTGAAAATTGATTTCCTTTGATTACCCTCTGTTCCATTGTTCATGAAATATGCTTAACTACATGGGATGAAGTCAAGAATGATGTAATAGTTATGGAGCCATTAGTCAGTGCAGTCACTGTGAATATCCAGGTGGAAAATTGTAACAACAGCTTATGCTCACATCTGCATAGAATATGTACAATAAATTATGACAAAATCAAATATCTTTTAAGTGAACAGCATTATTTAAGGCATACTTCCAGAAATCAGAAGAACCAAACCCCCTTGATAAGCAGGTACTTGCATCATTTTTACTGATTGCTTGCAGATTTCTGTTTGAGGCAGAATGGAACAAAAAGAATAGAGTGATGTGGGTTCACAAGCCAGCTTGTTGTCATGAGCCACCCAGTTAATGTGGGAATAATCTGCTTAGGAAACCTTTTTCTGTACACTTGCACATCACCATTTCTGTAGCTTGTTCATTTCAGGCAATATTAAATTTTAAGGTCAGTAGTTTTTCAGTTCTGACTTCTCTGTGGTGGCAAATCCCTATCTAAGATGACTGTAGGAATTGTATGTGAGAATGTGCTATGCTTAAATTTCTTTTGAAAATCAACTTTTAAACAATGGGTTGACACTCCTAAAGTGTGGTTTGAAACCAAACAGAGGCTGTTCTTGATGTTCAGATAAATCTTAGTCCATAAATTTATCTATATCTTGCTGAAGCACTGTAGATTTCATGTCCATTGGAAAAAAACTTCATTTTTAAGCAGCAGAGTTGCTCTGCTTTTGTAACTGGACATGTGTTCTCCTGTAATAACATCCCTGTAATGATTTTCATGTGTGCTGAGTGCTCCCATATGCAGTGTGGGCTGGAGTCCTTTCTAGCTGAAAATTCAGGGGTTTCCAATGTACATCCTTGTTCTTCCATGCAACATAGCTTCTTATAGAGCTGTGCTGATAATGTGCCCTGTGGAGGCGTGTGAAAGGGCAGAGTGTCCTGTTTCTGTGGCAGGATGCTCTGGCTCCAGCTTGGAGGGGGCAAAACCGGAACCAGACCTGACAAGAAACTGAATCTGGTGTTTTCAGTCTGTGGTCATCGTGAATAGAGGCTGTTTCAGTTTAATACCCCATGTGCCAGGAGGGGTGAATGCAATTGGACAGCATATCTAAAGCTAGGAATTTTCTTCCCTCATTCTTAAGCTTGTTTATTGCAGGATGTGGTGGGTGAAATAGTAAGATTTAACTCTATTTTTTCATTCTTCTCGCTTGCATGTTGAACTGGGTGTTTATATCAAAGTATTCTGAGCACCCCCAGTCTGATCTGGGCCTTATTTTGTGAGCTGATATACGTACAGGCCATATAGTGATAACGTATCATAATGAGCTTTTGAGCTTCTGCTTTTCTTGTGTGGCTTTTGTTTGTTTCATGTGACTTGAGGTCAGAAGGAGGCTCTTGACCTAAATACTGTTTTAATGTTTCGCTGTCTTCTCATTAGATGTTTTCATGAGGTTGTAAGTGTACTGGGAGACAAGAAAAAGGCTATAGATGAGTTCTGAAGTTGTTTAGCTGAACTTGGAATATCTTTCTTGGAGTGAGAGAGAAGGAAAGAATACTGGAAAAAAGGCAGCAACTGAAGGGGGGAAAAAGTTGGATGTGTTTTATAACCATAAATGGTAAAAGTAACCTTGCTCCGCTGCCAGCAAGCAGAAAGATGGAATAAGGTTTTGATTTACAAGAACAGCTCAGCCTTGTAGAGTGCTTCATGCCTGCTATATAAATGTGATTAGCTATAAAATGGGAGAGATTTAACAAGAGTTTAAGCATCGGCAACAGCACTGTTTCATGCAGAATGTGGATGCCTGCTTGTAGAGTTCTGTGAATACAAGCTAGTTTGAAAAACATTACATCTTTCAAGAGAGAATGTGAATTATTTTTACGTACTACCTGAATGTGTTACATTTTGGTTCTTTGCCCATCCATCATGAGGTCTCTAAAATTAAGCCACCTTTATCCTTATAATTGTTCCTTTAGATGATTGGAGAGGACCTGGGCTTTTTCAGTAAGCTGCCTCAGGACATAGAGGTAGATATGAGATGCTTTCTCTTAATTCCAGTGTTCTGTCTTGTTCTGTAACCTTTGTGGTCTTTCCCTACCTGTATATTACTGCTTTACTCAGGAAGGTGAATTTGATAGCTTTAGGCTCCAGTGGTCAGTCCAGTAAAGTTTCATAGTTGTGGATGGCAAAAGCCTTTCCCCACTTTAATGTTCCCTCAGAGTTTAAATGTTCTTAACAAGAAGGTTCTGAGCAAATGACTTGTTAACAAACATGCCAAGCAGAGTTTGAGGAGCAGCAGCATTTTGGGGTGCCTAATGTCATTCCTTGTTAAGATTCCACTGGAAGGAAGTGGAAGAGAGGGTATGGGAATTTTTTTCTGAAAAGTGAAGTAGCAAGTTGACTGTAAAGATTTCGGTGTCCTTGTTAAAATGCCTTCAGGCCAAATATTTCTTTTAAAGGATTCAGTCAAAGGCAGAAGAAGGGGAGACATGTTTGGATAGCGCCACATGACTTGGGCTTAAACTGAATGTTGAGATTTTTTATCACTCTTAATTAGGCAAATGTAAGACACCTTCATTTGGTTTAATTGCATTATGATAATATTACTGCCACTTCAGTTAGTTCACAAACAACTCTTAAGAATTAACACATCCCAGAAGAAGTCTAAGAAGCAAACCTAAATTATTAATGCTAGTTATTTTAATTACATTAAATTGGGAAGCAACTCAGAGACTGTGGAACTCAGAGAATGTATATACCTCTCTCTCTCTCTCTCTCTCTCTATATATATATATATATACACACCTATATATATATACACCTATATATATATACACACACCTATAAACTTGTCGGTATCTTAAGATTCTCTTTTTGTTTCTTTTTAAATTAAAGTCACTCTCCATTAAATCTAAATGTTTCAAATAATAATGTTATTTTAGCAAGTACAAAAAATAAATACAGAGACCTCAAATATGATGTTACACTATCTATTAATTTGACTTGAATGGTATTTGCTTAATAAACCCTAAATGGTTTAAAACTTACTTTTCTGTGTATTTTCACTCAAGCATCAATAAGCAACAGTTTCAAATTGCTAAGTAAGACCTCCTCATTTTAAGAGAGCCACCAAGGAGATCTATATAGGCAAAGTTTTGGTATTCTGTGATATTGTCATTAATATAAAATCACTTTGTGAAAAAGTATTGCTAAAATCTCTCAAGGAAAAAAATAATTTCTATTTTCTCCACTGAAGAGAATGTGTTGTTCATTAGTATCATGACACAGTGAGGAACTGCTGCACTGTAACAATTTTATTGGTGTCTAAATATGCTTACATCAGGTTTATGGTACGAATGCAGAATTGAATTTGGAATATATTTTCTTTAGTGAAGTGCAAAGGAAGCTTTCCTCTCCATATAACATACTTGGTAAATATGTGAGATTTCAAAACTTAAGTCCAAAGACACAAAATTAGTTGTTATGTAAAATGTGAAAAAGCTGTTTTGCATAGGCTCTGAATACAGTTGTGATTTTAACCAAGAAAAAAAATTGTGGTTGAATACGGGGCATTCACTGTCAAAGGAGCCTTTAATAGGTTAAATTTTCAAGGGAATTGAATTTTCTTGGTAGTTCAGAAGCAGAAAAAGATTAAAAATTTGGATGGTTGTACTAACACTGAAGACTTAGCTTATTGATAACTGAGTTTAATTACTGGTTTTGCACATGATCAGCTGGCTACCCATTGAGGAAATTGATTCTTGGAAACTGAAAAAGAAAAAAAAAGTTGGACACTGCTACAGATATCCAAAACTGAAAATACAGCCAAAGTAGATGTAGGATCCCATGGCTGTGTATGATGAGATTAACCCTGCCAGCATCTGTGTGTGCACTGTTGATGTCTGTTAGTTGAAATCTCACTGGATGCTGTATGGGGCCTTTTGTTTGCAGACCTAAATGAGAATGCATTCACTTCAAACAACATATTGGCTTAGGGAGAGGAATGCACAACTGTGCCTTTGTTGTTGGGTTTTGAAGTTCATCCCATTTCCCCCCCCCAGTCATTAAGTTGTGGTGGGAAAATTCCACCATTCATTTTGCCTTTAAATCATAGAATTGTTTAGTTTGAAAAAGACCTTGAAAATCATTGAGTCCAACCATTTAACCCAGCACTGCCAAGTCCTCCACTAAACTATGTCCCAAGGCACCTAAGTCTTTTGAGACATTTAAAAATACCTCTAGGGATGGTGACWCCACCATTTTCCTGGGCAATCTGTTCCAGTGCTTCACAAATACCTTGAAAAGGATGGCCATGCAGTCACATTGTGTTACACTAAGTGACTTCTTGCTGTGTTGTGGATGTCTTGTGTAAATCCATGAGTTAAATCTGCTGTGTTCTTTTTCTGGTCTCTCATTTCCTAGTTGAAAAGTGAAAACTTTTTTTCCAATRTAATTACTTTACAGYAATTTCTTTCTTTTGCCAAGTTACRGACCTTAGGTAGGATGAGAGCAGRCTTCAGGCTAAGGAAGTAGCTGCTAAAAGCACTCTTGCCTTGTCCAAATTTGGGAGTACATAGAGGKGCAAAAAATTGCAGAAAATGCAATTCCTGAACTGTTAAAGATTAAAATCTTCTTGCCTTGATTCCTGCCTTCCAGCCTTCAGATGAAAAGCTGCTAAACAATTCAAAGCTTGACACCTGTACTTCAAAATTCTGTTGCTGCAAGTTAGTTTTCTGCATTTTGATCTTCAGGGCTGGCTGCTGAGAGAAAGACAGTCATACTATGGTAGAAGGTGGTTTTCCTCCGTTTATTCATGGTGTAACATGTAAAGATGGTCACTCACTGTGAAGTAAAAAGATTTTGTATCTTAGTTGTATCTGTGTCTGTACGCAGTTTTTCTGATCCTCACCTACGTGAAATGGAAATGCAGTTGTTATATCAGAGCTGATTCTTTCAGCATGGATAATTAGTTATGGTTGTAAGCCATGCTTAACACTGGTGCCAAGTTTTCTTTCCATAAACATATGATTCAATCTCAGTCATAGTCAATGCAGAAGAAATTACTTGATCAGTTTTAAGATGGGTGGTCATTTGCAGAAAAGAAGGTGCTCCTGTCTGTTCAGATTCCCGTATTTGCCAAACCAAGTCCTATTCCCTAATTTTGGTGAACTTATCTTACTCTTTGCACCTTTGCAGGCATTTTGTCAAATGTTTTGGAGCTGCTTTTTCAGCTGTAAA
>CADDXX010000634.1:0-49734 GCA_902810485.1 Alauda arvensis
GCAAAGGGTTATGATTTTTATTTTGGATGGTATGGGAGACCTGATAACTCAAGAGTGGCTAAGGGAGAGTGAAATATAGTCCCTTTACTCTCAGAGTGGTGAAAAACAATACCTAAAAAATCAACCCAAGGTAATTCCTAGCAGAGAGTAAAATAAAATATCTCCCAGGTAGCAGTTTAATGATGTAGATTTTCCCTGGAAGCTGCATTTCAAAATCACTCCTCACAAATGTGAAGTTATAAGCTGCTCTTATAAGTCTGCTTCTGTGTCCAACTGAACTGGCTGGAATGCATATAGAAAGGAATTTTCATACACCCCAGAACAGTATTTTACTTTTTATGTTAAGCATTCACAGCTTCCTCCAGAATTTTCACTTTCTCTTGAAGAGTCCCTTTTAAGCTGTCACACAGAAGCACTTCAAAACAGCAACTAGTCTCCAGGAGAACCTCAATAAGGGAAGGGGAAATGGGAATATTAAGGAAGATCCCTGAGAATTATTTGCTACACTGATCACATAATCTCAGGACACAATCAAAGGCCATCTGAAGCCATCCTGGTGGAGCTAATGGAAAACATGGATCATGGTTCCTTCTCCCCTGGGTTGTGGGCAGCTCATTAATCATTTGGAATATCACAACGGAAGGTGCAATATTTTTTATCTGGTATCAGCAATGCATTAGGCACTTTAGCATGTGGAATGAATATTTAGAAGCCAGGATCTTAAAATAAGATGGTTAGCAACTGGAGCAGTTGGTAACACATGAGACATACGGAAGAGGGAGTGAACATCAGAGTTAGCACCTTGACAGAAAAACAAGTTCGGAGTAACTGGACAAAGCACAGTTGGCTTACACTGCACCAAGGCAAGCCTGAAATAACATAACCAGACAATAAAAGGAAATAGTTTTGAAATAGCTGGCTTTCATTTAGGGCATGCACCATAGTGCAATCAAGTTTAAGGGTGCTTCCATATCATAATGAATGCCCAGCAAATGAAACAGCTACATGTGTTCTGACTGGTGCTGATGAACTGACTGAAAACTCTGCCCTGTTGGCCATCTTTATCTAAATCAGCCAGATGTTTTGAGCTGAACACCTCAAATGGGCTGATGATGCCAAGCCTGTAGGGTTTACCAATTACATCTCAATTCATCAATCTCCTTACTTAGAGAAGAGTAGGACACACAATTCCTGCACAGGAACAAACCCCATGCATCTATAACCTGCTAGAACCAAAACATCATTGCCACTTGACTACCATGACAGTGGAAATTCTCATGAGAAATGCTCTCTTCAAAAGCATTTCAGAGCAGTACCTCATACTGCCAGCCTGAGAATTCAAAAAAACTGGCACACATAAAGCAGATTAGGAATTCCTGAAATATACTGAGAAAAGCATGAACATGCCAAAGGTCACAGTAAAAACAGAAGAGTTCTTTGATCTTCCTGCAAAGTCCAGTTCTAGCCTGGCTATTGGTAATTCCTCAGCAAAAGTAATTATTTGATGTACCACTTGTACAGTCCTACATCTGTGAGCAAAACTTATTGTTGAGATGCTTTCAGGGGTGGTCCCCACATTGGTTTGTTCACATATTCAAAAGTTTTGGTTTAAATTGATGCACTTCAAGTATACCAAGAACTCAATCCTTTCCAGTATGCTTTAAGTCTGGTCTTTTCCAGTATGCTCGAAATCTGAATGGTTTGAGTGGGGAATAGCACAGTGCCAATTCTTGTCACAACAGGGGAATGTTCCCTAACCTGGTTTTATATTGCCCATGAAATAAAATCTTCTGTGTCTCAGATAAAAAGAAGGAAAGGGAGTTGTATTAAAAGCAGAAATAGGCAAGTTTCACTCTTTGCCACCAGTGTTTCCACAAACATTAGTATTTACTGGACAAAACAGACACACACTGTCTTTTTAGCTTAGGCATTCACAGATTAATCTAATTCAAGGAGTTCTTTTGTAGACCTCCAACTTAACTGCAAATATTTTCTGCCTGAACACATCACAGGGCAAGAATATATAAAACAATGCTTTCCAAACATGATAATGGATGCACAACAAATGACTGCCTATGTGATTTGATCTAAATTAATGAAGAAACAGCTCAAACAGTTCCTAGCCACCAGCCATTAATTTGTCAACAGCAAAATGTGCACTAAGCTCAAAGAGAAATTATATGGATGGTAATTAGGGACAGGGAGAAAACATGAAGGAAAGAAAGGCAGTTGTGGTGGCTAAAATTATCACTCATATAGGACTGATCAGGACCTCATCATTCTCTGTAATAGATAAACGTTTTTCTTTCTTAAAAATACAAAAGCTATGCCTTTTGGTCCTCTACTACAAATCTCAGCTCTGTTATAAGGCTGAATAAGAATTTTCTGGGAAGACTACAAAGAGGATCTCTCAAAACATTACTCTGAGGAATATCACTTTGCATAATTTTTCCCCTTCGATACCAAATTCTCATCAGGTTTTTTCACAGGCAAAGGTCTTGCCATAAGGAACCCACGATATCCCTTGTTGAGGCATCAACTTCAAGCTCATCTATTCCTCTCTCTCCCAATTTTATAGAGCATTTCTTATGGAGATCAAGGCATTTAAAGACTTTGTCACAACTCATAAAGAATAAGTAGCATTTTCCAAACTTTTAGGTGAGAAATGTGTGTGTGTGCATGTGAATATACACGACTGCAAACACAAACAAGATCAAGCAACCAGATGGGCCACCTCAAAGGTGCTGAAGCTGCTGACTCTAATCACTGAGAGCTTTGAAAGGCTCAGTGACTGGGAGAAGTTCCAGAAGACTGGAGAACAATAAACATTATGCCTCTCTTAGCATCATCTGCCGAGTGCTTCAGATGTGTCTCAGCTCTCACATTTACTTTGCTTTTGCACATTGCCATGTCTAAAGGCATAGCTGGCACTAGGAAATGAGCTGTTAAATCCTCATCCTTCAGGAAGCACCTGATTCCTTCTGAAAAGGGCAGGCACTCACCTGAAAGAAGGTCAGGGTATGGTTAAAGACTGAACAGATCCCCTAGACCATGAGGGAAAACACAAACCTGGGAGAAAGAGCTGCTCTGATAAAGTCTTTCATACTTAAGTCACAACAGATTATGTGGGTTTGGAGGAGGAAATGGGAGACAGAGAAAAAAGGGAGAGCAGCAGAGGCAAGTGCTGGAAAAACAGTAATTATTTTTCACTTGAATTTGGCCATATCTCCATTATGTAAGCTACAAAGCTTAATTATAAAAGCTCTTGCTATTGAAATATTTCCCCTTATCTTTGATATCCAGCCCAAATGGACTGGAAAAAAAACCTTGAAAAGCAGAAAGAAAATGTCTTTTAAAGTAATTTTTTGTCCCATTAGGGTGAATCTCATTAATAGAAAAAAGGACTTCACTGAAGAATAGAGCTTTTATATTCAGGAGCATGCAGTACTGCTGTGCCTGATTTCAGCAGCACTGCAGACAATAAACCTTTCTCTGCTGGGGTTTAGATTTTTGCAGCTGTAAAATACCCATTTGATATTGAGGTAGGGTTTCAGTAAATACACATACCTGGTAGCTGTTGTCCCATTTTTCTCTGGGTGTACTTGGGAGTGGTGTTGATTGGTGCTTTTGGAAGAGTATGTTCAAAATATTTTTTTCAATTGAAAAGCATAATTTTTTTTTCCATAACTGAAATGTATTACTGAAAACTTAGATCAGCATGATTCCTAGGGCCCATGAGGGGCTTAGGGGGAGAGAAGAGCTCCCTCTGGGGATGCTCCACCTTCCTATGCACATAGTCACAAAATATTTCTTGGGGCAGAGATTCTGTCTCTGTTCATTCATTGTGAGAGCACTCACATGTGTCACTGCAGGAACAAGTCCTGGCCTCATCCCAGCTGAGTGCTATTATTACTAAACCTTAGGCAATTCTGTGCATATCCTCACACATATGAGAGAGGAAAGGCTGCACATCACCCAAACCAGCTCAGAAATAGAAATAACACACTCTTGCTCATTTGCTACATTGGGAAAATTTAGGGGCAAGTTTCTGTCTTTGCTCCTGAGAATGTTACTTTGACTCTTTTTCTAGTACATTTTAATGAGTAGTTTAAAAGTGAATAAAACATTAATAAATGACTGCTCAAACATTTCTACTAATACCCTTTTCTCCCTTTTACTAACATTTAATCCTCCATAAAAGCTTGTAATTAAACCAGGCATTTGTTTATTTTTTTGTTTTGTTTTGTTTTAACATAATATTTTACTGGAAATGGGACCTTAGCTCCTAGCAGTGTGTTTTAGAGACAGAAAGCAGCCAGGAAGATTTCAGGAGCTTTCATTCTTGCCAAGAACATTGCTAGAGATTCAGCTACAAATTACAGCTGATTTGGAAAAAGAAAATTCAAGGAATATTGCTATTTTCCTTTCTAAGACAAGCAGCTACACAGAGCTCTAAAAACATGAGACCAAGGTTAGTCTTGGAGTTGCAATTCTGATCCCAGTCAGATGGAACTCTGCAAGCTGACCATTTTGCAGACTCTGGGACTGATGCCATCTAAAGCAGAATCCAAACAAAACATCAGCCTTATCACTGCTTTGGCACTTACAAGATTCTGCAGTAGTTCTTGAGGCTGTAACATGAATGTCATAAAAGATTATACATTTATCGCAGTTTCTCTACATTTTCCATCAAATACCAACAAGATGGGAATAAAAATATGTTCCTTTTGAGTGTTAAAAGATGGGTTCCTGCAGTGTGTGGAAGATAACTTCCCAACACAGCTGATGAGGGAGACAAGGAGGGAACATGCCCTGCTGGACCTCCTGTGTAGGAACAGAGAGACTGCTGGGATCATAAAATGATAAGTTTGCTGCTCTTGGAGCAGCATTTATGACATCTAGAAGAAGGCTGTCCCTTGGAAGAAGGGGCATGCAACTTGGGAGGACAACAAGGATGTCATGAGGTTGTGCAGGGAGAAAACTAGAAGGGCCAAAGCACAGCTGGAACTGAATCTGCCTAATGCCATTTAAAAAAATCTTTTGGTTTTGGTGGCTTTTCTTGTGTGTTTTGGGTTGGGCTTTTTTGTTGTTTTGTTTGGGGCTTTTTTGTTGGGATTTTTTCCTGTTGGCATTAATCCTATAAATGACACTGCACTTCCTTATGTTTCTAAAATCCTTTCCAGTATAACTGTCCAGCACACCTTGTTCTTCACCTCTTTAAGCCACTGCAGCCCAGGACCACAGCTAGACACTGATAAAAAATGTAAGAATACTTGGAGACTTCTCATTGATTGTATTTGAGCTAATGCTCCTAAAAACTTGTAAGCACCACAATACAACAGAACTAACTGGGTGGAGGCCAGTGTGAGCAAGCCTTAAAGAATGAGACATAATAAATGAAACACTGGGATATTTAAAGAGCCTCTTTCACATAATTAAAAGTTAATTTAAAACTCCCAGTATAATCTATATCCAGAAAAAAAAAGGCCTTTTCTCATTTCTTCAAGTGAGTTTCCCGAAAGAAGCACTCATTTGAGACTGCAGCCCATTCCAGAAAAGTAAACAGAAATCACAAAATAATCAACAGCCTGTCCCAGGTGGCAAACTAATTTACTAACAGTTCTTGATAATTTATTGCAAGTTAAACAGTTCAGTGACAGGCAGAGAAAAAAAAAGGGGGGGAAAGCTCTTATTTATTCTCTTGCCTGACAGTGTCTTACACTCAAATCTTCTCAGTTCATCAGCTTGCTCCAAGGCATTTGTTTGAGAGAATTAAGTGGACAAGAAAAAGTTTGAAGATAAATAGACTATACCTTATTTTTTGTTACTGAAAACAGCAGGGCTTATAGAACTCAAAAGGTATACAAGATGACATATTTACAAAAAAACCCCACACAAAGAAATTTCCAACCCCCCTCAACTGCAAAAAATGAAACAAACAAAAAAATCCTACCCAACCAACCTCCCCCAAAAACCAAGAGAAAAGAGAAGCCTCATTCAAGAAGAAAGATTGCCAAGGTGGATGTCTCATTTCCCCAAACTGCCTCCAAACAGACCTTTGTGCTCTGTGAAACATTTTGCCTTCAATAACTAAACAATCATATTGTATGTTTACACAAAGGATCCTAATAAAAATGTTTCAGGAAGAATAACCAAAATTTCTCTGAGTTTTAACTGTATAAATGCAGGTGGTGATTTCAGAAATAACACCAGTGTCAGAATGCATAAACAATGCTGCAAGAAGACCCCAACCATCTGAAATGTGCTCAGCATGCCTGCAGTCCTAGCTCAGCATGCCTGCACTCCTAGCTAGGCTTTCAAAGGGCTTCAGCACATCCATTTCTCTGTCAGCCTGATTACAATGGCCCGGGGCAAGACTCTCCCTGCTTCCCATCTGGACAGTGCCGAGCTCATCATACCTGTAAGTGCAATAATGGTGAAAGTAAATAAATACAGCTGCAAAAACCAGACTGGTCACACCCTGTGCTAAGAGCAGCTGAGTGTTTTTTGAAGTTGTTTTTTTTTTTTAACCCCCAAATGAGAACTTGGTTATTTTTAAAGAAACAATTATTTACGGCAAATTAATTCAAATGAGCTACACGTTGTCCTAATTTCTGCTGTCACATTCAGAAAGAAGCTCCACTAATTTCATTCACTGTATTGCTGCTGATACACTATTGGTGTGGTTTGAATACTGCTCAGCATCAGAAATTCCCAACTGCAGCATCTTTTATGCTTTCCACAATTTTTAGAGAATTTAAATCTATGCCTACAGAGAACCCCTGGTCTGCTCAGCCTCCTATTCTGAGCAAGGGTTGTCACTAGGAAGAGTTTTCAGTATCCCAGAGCTATGAATGTGACTTTAGAAAGAACCTTTTCTGTGGGTATTAACGAAAGGTTGACCATGATTTGGGCTGTTAGAGAAGCTGCAGACAAGGAGAAAGAGAGCAGAAGAGAACAACACAGGTTCATGCCCCAAGAACCTGAAGTGGCACCATGCTAACAGACAATAATCACTGCAAGCAATTGAGAAGCTGAACTGTTCCCCTGGAAAACATGCTGTGACTGAGAAATGTCAGCCTGCCAACAGCTGAAACAGGAGGAAACAAGAAGTTGAAGCTATGTTTTTGGAGTGGCCTATTTAATTTCTGAGGAATGTTAAATTCTTGCAAAAATCTCAACAACAAGATACCCAACCCATCAAACCTCAGGTAAGATGTGTTCATCTGGCTCCCATCTCTCTCTCTCAGAAACACTGAGGGACTGTCAGGTCCCTCTGCTGAACAGGGCAAGAATTCTACAGAAATCCAACAAAACAGGGCAGCTACAGCATGATGCCAATATTTTTTTAGTACAAAACAACTGTTTATTTCTTTCTTATCCACATTCAAATTTACAGTGAGTGAGTATGTGTAGTCTTTCAGTTTTGAGAATTCAATTTGTGAATTCAGATTAAGGCCACAGATTCTTACAGAGGATGGAACCTACATCAACTGCAGACAGACACTTGGCAGGGAACTGGGACCAAAAGGTTCAACAGATTTGCTTTCCAACTAAAATTTGTTCTAGAATAAAGCAATTTCCCACTGAAAAAAAAAAAAAAAGTCTGCCTTATACTGAGACACTTTTCAGAAACAGGCAAGAGCTAAATTCTGTAGCCAACCCCCATATTCACACTATAACTTATTAACCAGAGGTTAATCTCTGGTTTCTACCAGTAACATGAACATGAACAGCCTTTACATGTCTGCAGAGCTTTGGAAACACTCATAAGATACACAACATGTTACAACATGCATTTAAACTTCTTATTGTCACTAGTGTCCAAGATTTATCTTATTGTCACCGTGCTCAGGCTGGGAATTTATGTATTTTGTTCCTCCAACCCCCAGGTACATCTTTTGATTTCTCCCCATTATTCCTGTGTAAGTGAAACTGCAAGTTGACAAACTATTACTGAAGGAGAAGGAGAAGAAGAAGGAGAAGCAGTATAGGTTATAGGTAATTTAAATGTGCATCTCCATCAAAAGTTGAAGTGATTTCTTGCTGCCCTGTATCTGTAGCATATCTGGGCCTCCCAGAGAAGTATTTGATTGTCTGTAGTTCCCATTATGTAGCTCAGTAGCAATGGGTAATCCTGTGATACTACAACTTCCCATGAAAAATGGTTTGGCTTTATGTCAATATTCTGTCTACACTTCTGTTCAGAATGTAGGAATGATTTAGGATTTTTTGTTTTAATCTATTCCCAATCCTCTGCTATTTTTAATCAAAACAGCCAAATGTGAACTTTGCTAATCCATACTCACTATGCTAAATAAGGGGAAAAAAACACCTTCAGAAGTGTCAGGGTACTTTTTGCAATGTAGTTATGGTAAAAAACCAATTTGTTTTGGATGGTGCAACATAATGGGAGCTGACAAGGTACAATAACTGTTTCCCAAAGCACACTGCACTCTGCAAACACAGATCACAGCAGCAAAAACCACACAGCTTTTCCTCAACACAAGATTTGTAATAAAATGACATGCTCACAAAGCCTGCCCTCTCAACACAAGACCCTAAAGCTGTGCCAGCTCTGCTGGATGTTGAGATGAGTCTCTGCAACCTTTGTGCTGAAGGCTGCACTCCAGAAAAGGAGCAGTAAAAAGGCCTACCCTGGTCATAGACCAGAGCATTATGATAAACCGCTTCATTGGTAGTTTAAACAAGATTCACCAGGATATGATTCCTGGAGCCCAACAAAGATGTGCTGTGATGGACAGGCAGCAAAGCAAGGCATTAGAGATCCCAGGCTGTATTTGATATTCTCTCAGCAATTCAGTGCAAGGCTTGGGGGAGTGTTTACCTCACCTCTCTGTGCTTTATAACACCCATCAACATAATGGAAGTAAATGCCTGTGTGCATTGCAGGATTAATGTGATGGGATAAAAATATGCCTTACTATTAAACTGTCCTTTGCTGTAAATACTCCAGAATATTCCTACTTATACTTCTCAAAAAATAACTACACAGGTTTCATCCTCTGGTTTCTTCTCATTTTCTCTGCTGGCATTTTAACAATTTAATGTAAAACTTTTGTTGCAATGGGCAAAGTGTAGACCAAAATAGCAACCACTGAACAAGAAAACAAAAACTATTGTGAAGAAAAATAAATATCTGTACTGTTAAAAGGAGTCTCAAAAGCAGATTTTCCACAAAAGAAAGTGAATCTTCTACTCATTCAACTTCATAGCTCCCTGTAGAAATGACAGAGCTTATGAAGACCATTAAATCTGCTGAAGCTCAGTCTAGCAGATGCAAATCTTTACCCTGAGACATCTTTACCCTGCTTTAATCACATTTGCCAGTGTAAAAATTGTGGCTAAAACAATGAAGTCCACATGTATTTTTGACCTGTGAAAAAAACAGAGCTGGAGGTCTGTACAGTCCTTCTTCACTTAAATATAGGAGGTATTTTGGGGAAATAACTAATCATTCCTTATGTCAGGTGAGGCTGCAGAACCAGGTCTGCTGTGACATCTGTTGAACTAAAACAATTTGTGATGAGCATCTTGTTTTTCAGAGGTGTAAGAATTCAAGCCTCTGAGCTGATGCATCCTCCACATTGCACCAGCACTCTGTGACTTTCATATTATCAAGGTGTGCTCAATTCAGTGTGAGAAGTTCACACTTGTACCAGCACTCCATTTGCCCACCCTCCCTGTTCTGACCCAAAATTTAGCCAATGTATCTATTTTTGGTTCTAGCAATTACCACTCTTCAGATTCTCACCACTCTGAAGAAAGATCTGAATCAAAGCACTCACCATTATAGTAAAAATATGAATGGGCTGGATTTGAACTAATCCATAAAAAGGAATCAAAAGTTATGTTAAATCATGCTGAGCTATAAGTTCCTTTCTTTGACTCAGGAAAAAGGTCACTGTCAGCACTGAGAGCTACTGGTGCTTCTGATGCTGAAATTCTGTGTTAATTTATTGGAATTAATGGAATACAGACGTGATTTTAAAGAATCTTTCAAGAATTTTAAAGAGTCTTTAAAATATTTTTAAAGGAAATACTTGTGCACAGCCTTAATCTGATGTTTTATTAAAATAGACACTTCTGTAGCCTGCAGAACACAAGACTATGAGTATCCCTTGCAGATGGAAGAGAAGACTTGGAGGTTGCTGGCAGTTGTTAGCATTCCCTTAGACCAAACCCCAACTAAGATTTGTATTCTCCAAGGACAGCCTTCCTCATTGAGCTAGGGAGTAAAAGGACAGAAGAACTGCAAAACCCATGGAGCTCCACTGGAAATAAATAAATAAATACAGAATTTACAACTACTGCTGGATTATCAGAATGTTTTTCTTCCCAATATCCTTTAAATTCTGAATGGCAGTTTGGAAAACAGTAAGTATGTAACATAGATTTCCACCTAAAATTTTAATCTTGGAAAGGCAAATGGATAAAAGGAATGAAAATCAAGTATGAGTCTTACATCAAAGCAGTTCTAGTGTGTTCCAACACAAGGGTGGATATATACCACTGCAGAGAAATATGTCAGATAATCCTAAAATTTAAATTATTTTCTTTCTATTTACTGAGCAAATGTATTTACTAGAGTAATTTTAAGAACCTTTGAAGAACAGTATTTGGCTGCTTGAAAAATATTAAAAAGCCATTAAAATGTGGCATTTGTACAATTCATGTAGACAAGAACTGCAGGAAATCTTAAGTCATGCTGCGTTCTGAATAATCACTGGGAATACCAGCATTACTCACACCACATCACCAGCTACTCCTCAGTCACAAACAGCTGTAATTAAGGAGTGATTGGAAAATGTGAAAATGTATCTTTGTACTGAGCCACCAAAATTATTTTTATCACCTCAAGAGATGCATTAAAAAAGACTGTGTCAGTAACAGACAAGATTTTTCTTCCTGATTCATACTCTGTACATAAACAACTCCATTTTCATCAAACTAGACCTCTATTTGCCTTGCTTTCAGTAATAATTATAGATACAGTCAGTCTTACAAGAGAACAATACAGGTGCATTTTTCCTTGTTCATCATCTCTTTACTCTCACTCTTGCTTATTTAATTACATCTACAGCAGAACTTGGTACATTTTACAGGGACAAACCATTTCACATTTCAATAGTGGGTCTTAATAATTCAACCCAGCTCCTTGCCATCCAGACACATTTATTTCTTTATTCTCATTACAGTGCTGAATTAACACATATCCCAACATTCACCAAGGAGCAGCACTTCAGGTGCCTTGATCCAACACAACTGAATTATTGACATGACATTGCTTCCTGTATCAAAAGGTCTTCCTTGTCAAAAGCAACCTCAAGCTCCTACAACCTTCTACTGCTGTTCTTCCTTCCTCCCCTTACTCTTGTACCAGTCTTGATTTCCCCTGGAGGGATATTTGGCTGTTTTTCAATCTCACTTGGCTTGTTCCTTCCCTGTTAGGTACAGACTTAACAGTCCTGCTCAGAAATACCCACAACCAAAAGCAGCTGATCCTGTGAGTAAGTGTTTGAAGGGAGGGTGTCCAGAGGATGGAGTGAGGCTGTGCTCAGTGGTGCTAACTGCTGGGTCAAGAGGCAGTGGGGAGGAACTGATGCACAAGAAATTCCACCTGAAYWAYRGGAAGAGTTTCTTTACTTGTGAGGGTGACCAAACAGTGGATCAGGTTGTCCACAGAGTGTGTGGAGTCTCCCTCACTRGAGATATTTGAGAAGTGTCTGGACACAAAYCTGTGCCATGGGCTCTGGGATGACCCTGCTTGAGCAGGGAGGCTGGACCAGRTGATCACTGTGGTCCCTTYCWACCTCACCCACACTGTGATTTGGTGATCCTGTCCCTTTTTAGAAGGCTAAAATACAACAGATGTATCTGAAGGACTTCTGAATACTTCTGTAACTCTTTACAAACCACAACAGCTCAGAAATGGGAACACTGAGAAGGAAAGAGAATCTATCATTTCTAATGTAAAAAAGCAAATAGACTGAAGGGCAAAGAAAAAATATTGTCATTGCTCTCCATTTTGTGAACTGATGGAGGAAAACAAAGATCAGCTTTAAAAAAAACTCYTACCTTCTACTAGAGCATGTAAACAAAGACATGGCTTGGAAAAACACTGAGAAAAAAAAAAAGCAATTCCTTTTCTGACACTGTGAATTTTCCAATTATGTCAAAACTTGTTACTCTAAGCCCTTGAAAATCTGGTCTTAATCTTAGGCACTAAACAATTTTGATCCTTTCTGTCCTTGCCTACCATTCCCCAAATTTGTTCCCAAAAGGATTCTACACCTGAAGTCTGTTCCAGAGCTGGGTATTAATGCAGTGCATTTTCTGTTTCACTCAAGAACTTAATACCACACATTTCTTAGTTTCAGATATATATGTGTATATTTTATGGCACTAAAAGCCTGTTCCCAACACTGGTGTCATTAACACCAAGCACCTGTAGTGCAGAGACATAAAACTTCAGAACACCACAC
Organism: Alauda arvensis; assembly: GCA_902810485.1. Taxonomy (NCBI): domain Eukaryota; kingdom Metazoa; phylum Chordata; class Aves; order Passeriformes; family Alaudidae; genus Alauda; species Alauda arvensis. The sequence goes on from CADDXX010000634.1 coordinate 12,507, forward strand.
TATTCTTATGAGTAACAACTCATCCTTCCCATCAGATAAAAATGAAGTAACAGTTTCTGATCTCAGATCACAGCTGTGATGTCTCTGATGGAAAAATATTCTGTTTAATAGAACGACCTGTGTTACCTTTTGTTAGGGAAGTGTCAACTGTGAAAGACTTCATTAAAAAGAGAGAACAAATGAGCAAGACAGAAAAGCCCTTTAAGAAAGTTGGGCTGTCAGGTTTTCTCCAAGAAAAGTAACAGTTCTTTTCACACTGCTGTGTGAACTGAATTRTATTTGACATTTACTCCAACTCAAAGCTAACTCAAAGTTACACAGTCAATCAACATTCATTAGAGTCAAGCAGATTTATTAAAGTGTTTTTCTCTTCTCTTCTTCACTCCCCCAATTTTATAGATCCTCCATCAGTAACTTTCCAACACGGCATCATGCAAGACAGTTAACTTTTTACTGAGCTCTGTGCATGGCATATTCCAGCTCTGAGAGCTTTATGAAGGTGGTGTGTACCTATGAACCTTCAGAGATAAGTGAAATTGAGAGGCAGGTATCAGTGCTGATACACAGCTGACACAGATGTGCACCACTGCCCTTCACGGGACCTGTCCAAGCCTTTGTGATAGCACCCTCTGCTATCACACATCTGCCACCAGGGGTTTCAGGAGAGYTCAAAAGCTGTAACATTTGAGATTCCCATCCTGCCTCCCCAGCTCCTACTTCTCAATCAAGTTTTGATAAGCCATCACTTGTACAGCACAAGTGAACAGTCTGTGAGCTGACAGATTAACAACAGAACGTGCTCAGCTGTGCTCACAGCGTGCCAGGCTTGGTCTCAGTGCAGTGAGCTGGGCTTGCTGTGGGATTGCATTAAGCTGTGCTCCTGCTCAMATGCAGGGTGTGCTTCAGAAAGCCAGGTAACTGAAAAATCTCTCTGTGACATAAAAAAAGATAATGAAACCCTATAAAAATTATGAAAAGTTTTGCTGTGTGCCTTAATATTAACTCTGAGCATCTGATAGTGCTCAAATATATCTATTATGAGGCTTTCATTTATTGGAGGAATTGATCTAAAAGGCAGCCTGCAACACATATGTAAACAGCTGAGTCAGTTATGCATTAAACTATCGACACCAAACAATTTTAAGCACTCATTTACCATAAAAAGGCAGAGCAATTGCTGTATTTTTTCCTAACTATAAAAGCCTCAYAGTTTCATGCCTCTTAAGTCTAGAAAAGGCCACTACAACAGTCTCACATGAGAGCAACACTGCTGAAACTGCATGTGACAGTACTGTAAATTTCTAGCATCGTTTTCACACTGGCTTAATTTTGCTGGGTTGCTGGATTTTCCCCAGATCTCTGCTAATTACCTTTTTAATATTATGCTGCCTATACTTGTCATTTAAAAACCACTATGGGGCAACTTTATTTCCTAGACAGGGTTCACTGCACATGTCCCCTTTTGCTGTGAAATGCAGTTCATCTCAAAAAAGCAGAAGAGCCCAAAGATCMAGAGGGGCTGGTGAGAGTCACACTAACACCATGCTACTCAACATCACATCAAACAAACCCACCGTGGCAGGGTGTGTGAATACCTCAGGTTTGATCAGAAGAYACTGGGAYACCATCAGTATCCAAGGAGCCTCCATTTATCTGCACATTAATGGAATCATATTTCAGCTGAAGAAAGGTCATCAGCTGTCAAGGAGGAGYCTTAACCACATTAGGAATTGCAGAGGCAGTGGTGGCAAATAAACTGGGCTCAGGAAGTACGCTGTATTTTTTGCCCAAAGCCTATTTTCAAGCAATTTCTCACTGCCATCAATTACAYCAACAAAGTGAAATACTTTGTTTGTACCAGACTTTAAATACCCACTCTTTAAAATAGRCAAACAAAAATTCCACTTTACATAGCTCCTTTTTTTTAGTCTGTGTCTCATAAAATGAACTCTGCATAACCAAAACATTCTCTCTGGCTTTAGGACAACAGCTGGGGAAAAAAATACAATAAGATCACAAATATATATGCTGTCAGTTTTCCATCTAAACTGTACACTAAACAACTTATCTTGGTTGAAATCCAAAAACATTCCATTAATTTTAATGGAATGACTTTGGAATTAAACTGGCATGGAGCACAATTTGCACAATTTGCTCCTTAATGACAGTTATTTGCAGAAGGGAAGCTGTTTCGTGTAATCAGTCTGAGCACCTGCTTTTGTAATCAGCCTGTGGAATCAGACAGATTACATGATTATACCAAACAGTGTGCAGAGACATTCTCTGAGAATTCATTGCTATTTCACAATTTTAATCAAGGTGGTAGAAAAAAAAAACCCACTGAAAAAATAAAAATAAGGTTCCATTTTAGCAGGTAGTGAGATGATGGAAGAGAAGCATGGATTTTGCCTGAAGCTTGTTTCTGAAATAGATTTAAAACTTTTATACCAATTTTTTTCCACTAAGATTCCAGAGGAAAAATTCTTAATTTGATAAGCTTCACGTAGGGCTTGAGATCAACCTGCAATCCACTGAGAACACCCTCAACACCATTTTATAGTAGCAAGGAAAAGGGAATTGGCAGTAGGCAAGATATCCCCTCAGACTCATGGTACAATATGAAGGAGTTGTGTGGATGATGAAAGTTAAGACACCAACCTCCTCCCAGTGAGATCTGCTATGAGGTTCCACMATTGGATAGAAACATTTACTAGAAAAAGTCATGAAAAGTATAACTTTGGCACACCCTGCTCCAAGTCACTGGGCATTTGTGCATTTTTTGTTTCTCTTTTAAATTTCTAATTATGTTGTAAAATAGTTTTCTGCACAGACCACACTCAATAAAGCATCTGACACCAAACAAGCTGAGAAATAGCATCAATTCAAAAATCTTGCAGATTGTGAACTTCACACTGGATTTGTATAAAAACTAGTTCTGAAGAAAGCAACTGGACTGCACAGCACACAAAATGCTTCAGCTTATTCATAAACAGACTGAAAAATCACTTTAAAAATAAATCTGCAGTCTACTATCCTTATACACAGCAGCAATACAGAGAAGCTACTAAGATACCTGATGRTAAGGATTCAATAATAACACTGTTATGAATATTTTCAATATGATGAACTTCAATATTGAATTCAGTACCCAATATATTTTAAAAAAAGATGATCTGCATCTTGAATGTATAATATGATTCAAATCCCAAAAATTACAAGTTTCTCTTAGCAGTATGAAAATATCTCCACGTGATATTTGAGTCAAATTACTCAGAAAATTCAGCAAATACAAGTCTTGGAGATTGGTGATTTATAGAATAGGAAMGTTTTTCAGTAAAAAAAGACATTTTGAAAACTGAAGACTTTATATGAAAATGTCAATAAAATTCCTCTAGTTATAAAGAAAACCCAAGAGTRTTCTAGCCTTTTTTTTCAGTTTGATTATGCACTATGGCATGGAAATGTTATTTTTCTGCACTTTTTTTCATGTAAAAAAGCCCACAAACCCCAAAACTGAGCAAATTACAGTTCTCCAAAGTTGAATTCAGCCCAGAAAGACTCGGGTGCTCATGCTCCCAGTGTTGCCTGCACWATCTACAAGTTATCAGCTCTCCCARCTACCTGGGGACTGAAGAATTTTTGGAATCACAAACTTGCTAACTCTGTTACACTAATGGACACACTGTCAAGCAGCCTCTTGAAAAATTAAGATGAATGACCATTTTGTCAGTGACAGAGCAACTMTAGTGAATGACCTAATTTTTAAACAGTTGCAGGCATAATTACACGTGCAAGTAGATGCAGATTTGGGACTGCATCTCATGTACATGTCAACTGAAGCAACAACTGAATTTTCATCATCACTATGGACATTGGTTGGAGTTTTGTGCTTACAGAGATCTATACACTTTTATACATACATGYTCCAAACATATGAATAAAGCCACTCCAGACTGTTGCTGGAAACAAAGTATAGTCTTCTGGTTTTATGTTTGGTAGAAAAGCTAAGAAATCAAGTTATATAGAATAGAAAAGGCTAAGATTAATATAAAATTTCAATGCACATTTGATTGAATACTGATTTGATGTTTATAAAATGTAATATATTTCATCTGATAGAAAAGCAGGTGCACAAATATAAAGAAATACAGATACAATACATTTTCCTTATTATTTACTACAGAACCTCTTGATTTCCTCTACCAAAAGCACTTCTGTGTTGACCCCCTGCCCATGTAATGTGGTGTGATAAAACCACACATCATGTCTCGCTGGAAAGAAACACAAMATTTGTCACCATTTAATCAGGTTGACCGAGCACAATTCTGTTTGTTTGGTCAGCCATGCACAYACCAGCTCACATGGTCTGTGTGTGGCTGTATTTGCAGAGTGCTCTCAGCATCGAAATACTTCCTTTCTACATTTGCAAAAGAATCCAGATCTTGATGTGCTACCTCAATATTTATTCCCTCCACACTTCTGTGATTTCCTGCTATCTCTAGCAGAACTTGCTGGTACTCAAAATCAGAAAGGAATAATGAAAACCTTCATTTTTTTTTATTGCCAGATCTTCTGTCTGGTCTAGTGCTAGAGAATCCCTTCTCTACATTCACTCCCAGTGAGAGACCTCTTGCTGTATGAGCAGATCCAATGAATCCAGTAAGCTTACCCCTGCAGCTAGATGCTAATGACAAATAAAGTCACTGAAACTGGGGTCCAAACTGGGGTTGTTTGTTTACAATAAAATCCCACTCRTTTTCACTGATGTGTTTATTCAGCTTCTAATATTCCAGCACTCCTGTCCCAGAGATATGGACCAGAAATACTGGGGCTGTAATTGCCAAAACTTACACTGAAATAGCTTGTGCTATCTTTCATCTCAGGTATTCATGATAAATTAGTCTTTGAGCATGTGTTCCTTCTTGCCTATAGTCCCACATACCTTCTTCATTCCCTGCCAAAAGAGTGATACCTAACCTTCAAAGACTGTTTGCTACCTAATAGTAAAATAATCAAGTACCAGAGATGGAAAACAAAAATTCAGTCTAAATTTCACCTAAAGCCAGCCATTAYACTTCTCTATAAGCAACTGAAAAGTCCCACATTAGCAAATACTAGGGAACTTTAATGACAATCACAAACACTTGGATCATCCCTTTGACACCACATACAGCACAATCCCATAGTTTTGCTATCTGTGCATTTCATTTTCTACTGCCATGGTATCTGCTGGCAATAATGCATTGCTGTTAATGTGGTATGAAAGATGTCTGGTATGATTTGCTTCAAACCCCTGCTTTCTTGTCTTTACCTCATATTAGCAGGAGGTTTATTTAGGATCTGTTGCTCAATGTTTTGTACCATGCAGTTCTTAGCCCCATCAGCATGCAGGGGATCCAGGGAGAGGATTCTTACTTTGTACCACCAAAATCCTTTAMCAGCTTCTTCACTTCCACTTAACAGAAAAGTAAATTTTTTGCTGCTCTTCCCAGCTTTACAGACTATGACATATTTCTCCTTTCACATCGACTGACTTTATTCCAGCTTTATTTCATGTCTTCCCTATCAGCCCTTTTTACAAACATGTTAGGGTCAGATTACATTTTCAATAAAAAGAACTTGAGTTTAATTTATTATCATGTTTTAAAAGTTCTTTATCATTGCTGTCAATATGATGTCATCTCTGGGGCTTTTTTGATTGCTTAGTGTATGACCTGTTGGACACTCTGCACATCACAAGCTTCACATGTGGTGAAGCTGAAGTTTGAGAAGACCTATTTCTTCTTTTGCTCCTGTTTGAGTGCTCTTGCCCTGAGATGTGTCCAAAGGCAGGAGGAGCTTTCTGCCCTCTGGYTATATTTGTTCTTTATCATGTCCTTGATGCAGAGCTGGAGGCTTAGGCAGGGAACACTGTGCTACTTCATGGCCATTTTTWATTTTAATGGATTTCAGCTATTCTTGTGTTTTAAGTYACCAGAAGCCATTAAGTTTCTAGCCTCCAGAAATCCAGTTAAATATTTGGAAAGTGCTACATAAGCATTAAATGCAATTGYTAATATCTTCTGGGGGCTCCAAACAGCTCAGATCATTCTTAACTGGCCCCCTTGGCTGCCACACAGGGCTGTATTATTCATCTCTGGAGGGAGATGTGTCCAGTTGACTTTATCCACTGCCAAATATGTTTATTTATTACAGCACTTCAGTACATTCCCTAAGCTCTTCTGTTCAACAGCTGGTGGAAGAGGCAGGATTAAAAGAATGCTTCTCAGCATCTTTGGCTATCTYTAAATTTTTCTTCAAAGACATGTACAGGACAGAAGCTGCCCCGTGGCTTTTAGCTGCAGAGATGATGAGTGATCCTCTCTGGCTGTAAAGCATACCTTGCAGCTGTCCCTGATTTTTACTTCCAAAGTTCACTACCCTCCTTGATCTCAATTGCAACTTCACTGAAAAACTGAGGCAAAGAAATGTCAGGTAATAAAACAAGGCAACAACCTTTTGGAAACAACATTCTCTTTTTAAAAAAAAATCCACAACAAAAAGGAAGGACTCAATGGCTTAGTGCAAAATTTAACAATATGTCAGCTTCCAGGCAAAAGCATATGAATAATTTGCTTAAACAATGATTTTTTCTGATACTACAGATTCTTAAGGTACTCTCTACATGGARGGGTCAGAGAAAGCAAGAAGCCAAATGTCTTTAACGGTACTCACTAAGTGAAAATTAATGTGATTTTTTTTTTCCTCTTTAACATTCCCATTGGGACTGTTCTATCAGCCAAGAATACAAACAGGTTTCGCTATTCTAAACACAAAATCACCATGTGAAAGAACAAGCTTCCTTTGAATATTCTCCAAGCCCAGCCCTGTCCCATCTTCACCATCTTCCTTCTTGGCYTCCTCCAGATTCAAAGGTGGCATTTTATGACTGGGAACCCAAATGCAATGGGGTTGCATTTATGTGACTTAGGAAATAAACTGCCTTTTCAAAGAACTTACCAAAATCTCTCATTCCCTGATGTGACCTTACTCGTACAGCTGGTCTTTYGACAATCAAATTTTGCAAGTCTAGAATAGCCCAGGTAAGACAAAATCCACATGCTAGCATCATTAGCCTAGATGCAGGTAAAAAAAGCCCCAAAAAAGGAAGGATTCATCTTGAATCCCTAACATTTAGCATAGTCCAACAATATCTTACCTATATATTTTTTGAGAGAGTGAATTCTTTTCCAAAGATGCAGCTCATTCTCATTAAAGAACAGAAGACTCATGTGGTGCAAGGAGTGGGAAACAATTGCCTACTTAGAGGCTACTGCTCATTAAAATTTTTGGAAGGSTGATTTCAGACAAGACAGATTTATTGGATAAGGAAGATTAAATAGGCTATTGCYTCTCAATTACCACTAGACACAGCAGAATATGTTTGTGCTTCATATGACACAGTCATCATTGTGTAGATATGTAACTTGCCTCAACCTTTCACCCTCCCTTCTGTCCATTTGTACTTGGACTACAGCTGTCTCTAAATTCCACATATTCACTGGGTAGGGATTACCTCACATTTTCTATGCACTGCACAAACATTAACTTATTAACCTTCATAACAGCCATAGGAGACTCATCTGAAACCTATCCAAATCCCAGTGGAGGAGATGGGAAGATTCAGCTTTGAATCAGGCTCACATATAAGCAGAGCAAAACATAAGATTCTGTTTAACTTAAGACTACATAACAACCCAAACCTCAGTCAAGGTCACTTCCATCCTCTTGATTATTTACGGATGTTCCAACTCCTCTGGCTGTTTCAAACATTCCTGTKACTTCTGGTTCTGCTTACAACTGCCAGAGTTGTTACAGCAAATCTCACAGAGAGGACAGAATGTTCAAGGCTCCTTGTGGTWTCATCCAACCATTTTTTATATTTTAAAAGCAWTGYTTATGCTGTGAGAAATGAAGACCTMTCTAWATCATGACTGGATGGACCAGGGTGCTTGGTTTGATTGCAGTGTGTTTTAGYCTGTGCATTTCCAAAGGGCATTATTGCCACAGAGCACAGTAATCAATATGTAATCAGTAATCAGGACATAATATTTTTCTAAGGTATCTAAGCAAACCTTTTCCATTGATATGTGTTCTTGTAAGTCATTTAGTCATCCTAAAAACTATCCTAGTTATGGTTAATTAAGATGAGCCATGGAAAAATCCAACAGTGTGAATCAGTGCTCCTTCTACTGTGATTACCTAATGAAGTTTTTAAAACTCAAAATGAACCTAATATTTAAATTAATTAAGTCCTAATATAACAGCTTTTTTCTTTGATAAGGTAATTACTTATGAAAGGAATAGCATAACTGGAAGTGTTCAAGGCAAGTTTGAATGGGCCTTTGAGCCACCTGGTCTGCCTGGAAGGTATCCCTGCCCATGGGAGAGGAGTTGAAATTAGATGATCTGAAAGGTCCCTTCCAACCCCATCCATTCTATAATTCTGTGATCAAACTTTCAGAAAACTTACATTGCTGAGATTTTGGGTTTGCCTTTGGGGTTTTTTGCAAATAACCAATGGCAGAAATCCTTAACAAAAATAAATAATACCCTTAAATTAAAACCCCACTTAAACCACAACTTTTTTCTTAAAGGACACAAAGACATAACTGACTCTGCTTGCTAAGGCATCTCACTCATGCCAAACTTAGTTAAATTAGTCAGGTTTGGTTTGAAAATTCAGCATTTATTTCCCAAATGACCAAGCAACTGCCACAAACTTCAAAAAYAATGAAGGACCCAACCCATCCTGAAATGGAAATGGACCACAGTGACTCTTTCCTTTAAATATCAGCATATAGAAAAAGGAAAACTTCAGTTMGTATGTGCATTAAACTAAGTAGTACTGTCCTTGTGTACTTCCCCAAAGCTTTTTTTTGGAATTCATGAACCAAAACAATAGGACTGAGAGAACCTGAGKCCAGGTTCAAAAAACCAAAAAATGTTCTCTTGAAAACTCTTCCTGAAAGATTTAAAGCTGAAATGCTTTAAAATGTTCTAGCAGAACTTACTATCAAACAGAGTCCTCCAGTAAACATAGGCCATGTTATCTAGGGTTTCCTTGCCAAAAAAAAAAGAGTGTAAAGCAAACTTTCAACTGGAGGCAAGGTTTGAAAAAGAAAATATTTGGAGGAACACAAAACACCTTTGCAAGAGAAGCAAAAGAAAAGCTTTTCTGTTACTGCACATTCTTTCTACTACTCTCTTTTATTTCAGCAATTTTTCATTCCTTTCCCATTCAGGGATGACTGTTCTGGGAAATTTTGAAATTTCTTCAGTAGACAGTTGCAGAACAAGTAAGGGACTTAGGCAGGAGAACACTGCTGTAAAAATCCTTCTGTTGGAAGGTCTGTATTTCTGACTCACTGGAAAGAATGTTCCTATTAGAAGGAGCAAAAAAGCTGACTATAAAATATAATAGGWCTTACTGAAAATCTTACATACATCATCTGCAAGCCAAACTGTATCACAAATATCAGTAAAGGCAACTTCCAACCTGAGCAGCTGGCAAAAACAAATATGATTAGTACTTGAATAAATAGATTGATGTCCCCCTGMAAATCCTGGATTAAGATTTCATTSCCACAAACTGTSAYGGAGAAAATTATTAATKTGACTATAACAGATCTTTGGCAGAWCAGATGACCTTGACTCACAATGAGATGCTGTCCTGACACAAACAYAGGATTGCAATTTTARGCAAACTACAGAATTATAGAACCTCCCAGGATAGGAGGTTCCACTTGATTTCATTTACTTTATTTTGACTTTTCTCATGCATCCAAGCTTGTCAAGGAGTGAACCATTGCTGTATTATCTGACAAATACAGACACATGGTATATGGGCATTGTGAAAAATTTCAGCTGGATAATTTTTTTGCAGATAAAATTTCACTATAAAAAGTCCTTAGGACTTTTCATCTGCTAGAATCCAAACCACCATGCACAGCTTTATATTCTCCTTCAGATCTTCTCTATTAATATGGTACACACTTGAGARGCTTATCTTTTACAGAAAAACATATTATGCAGCTTCAAGAAATTTGCTAATACTTTTATGTCACMCTGGTCAAACTATGATGAGACACAAAACCTCAGACTAATTATATAGAATCTCAAAGTAACAGGCTAAATGGAAAGCATTTATGCTAAGCTATAATTTACATARTATATTTTTTCTTTATAACTAGTGTAGTTGTTACAAAATAGGACACTATTAATGGCAAAACCCCCAACCCTTTAAAGCTGGTAATTTTTATCATAGCCTGGGCTTGATTTGAGCTTAAGCAAAAAAGAGGACATCAGTTCTGGATTCCATTTTCACTTTCCTATTCAATGACACACACAACATTGAGGTTTTTTTCCCTCATCTGGTTTTAGCTGGAAAAAGAAAATCACAGAGAAATACAAATTACACCAGATGAGCCCAAGGCACACTACATGTGCTTCACATTTCAAATGTTAAATAATTTAGATCGTACAACTAATGAGAAAATAACTTTTGCAAACTGGTTAGGTGGGCTTAAGTGGGCTTAAGTCTGAAAACAGACAGAACAACAGACAAGAGAGCAAATGAACATGAGCCACCAAGGCTACAGCCCTCAGAAGAGTTAAGGAGAACAAGGAATAGCTGCTTTCAAAGATGACTGACTGTTTTATATTAGTGAGACTATAAAAGTTACTCATTAAAAAGCAAAATGCACTATAYCCAAAATGAAGATTACAGGAAGGGATAAAAACAAATGTTTAATTTGTGCCTGACTCTGATACAACATTAGTGTTCACTTCTTTAGTTCTTCAAATATCAGTGACAATACTGAAGTGAACATTGGAAGAAATGCTGAGGCAGAATTTCACTGGGGTCACAAAAGATGTTTAACATGCAAACACATTTCTTACTTATAAAGTGGGTCTCAYTAAAGCTGAAACAAAACCACTTCCAAAAACTCTGTCTGGAAMCTGGTCACCTACTAGGTGGGTTCAAAGCAGGAAAATGAGCCTAGTGCAATGAGGAATTACAGAAATATGATGGAGAAGGAAGTAGTCTTGCAACTAAAAATGGCCATTCTGTTCACAGAGATTTAACCCCAAAGAGATTGCACAGCCCCCTTAACTGCATACAAATAAATAGAAAACTGGCTGAATATTTATGCTTTCACTTCCTTGGCAAGAAAATATAATATGCAGTTGTATAATACTGCCCCAATACACAATAAATACTGCCCCATTTCCTAAAGCAGCTGCCTCTGGCCCCTGAGCAATTCTTATTAAACCCTTTCTTGCCTCTCTTCCCAGCAAGGCAGCACGTTCCAGCAGTACAAACTGCACCCCAGTGACCCCATCCTGCTCCAGGAGCTGTCATTGTCTGGGGCTCACTCTCTGCCAGGGAGTCACAGTGAGGAAATCACTTCCCTGTCTATCACACTTTTCTGTAAAGACCATGATGATGGTGATAATACCTTTCTAATCACAAAAATAAAGGGGAATGAYAAGGACTATTAATGATTTACACAAAATAATGGGGAGCAACATTTAGGTGTAGAGTGTATTTCAGTTATGTCAGCTACAAAAAATAGATCACAAATGCGTATTGGAGCTTGCAGTAACGTTTTTTGCTAATTATTGGTGGAGCAAATGAGGAAATTGGCCTTCCAATAGCCATCACTAATGAGACTCAATTTAGGCCTTTTACATAATCTACTTAGAAGAGCAAAGAAAACCCCCACCCTATCTGATAGATGCATACTGGGATAAATTTCCCAGAGAGATTTGTCTCAATCATGAAAGCAAGCAGAATGTTAAGACTTTGATGTGAAGATGGAGGCTTAAGACAAAAATCACTCCACAAATTAAAAACTGTACCTTCTAAAATAACAGCTGGAAAATTTTCTAAAATCAATACAGAATGAATGATTGATAATGGTGCCTCAGACCAGAACCTAGCCAAGGCATTTCCTGAGTACAATTGTTAAGCTTTTGAAAGTGCTTATATGTTCTGAATAAACTTAATTTGAAGTTAATGTGCTAGCTTGCCCTTTCTTTTTCAAAAAAAAATTACACACACAAGGATATACTTGTGGAAAACTGTGGTTAACTGAATCAGTCCTTCATGTGCAAGTATTAGGAGAAATTTAAGAGTGTGCTTATAGTATTTTCTTGTGGCATCAAAATCTTTGGTAGTGAGATACAACTTCACCACTTTTTACAGAACCAAACCCATCAGGTTCCATCAAGCTCATAATGAAGCTAYTGTTCTTTCTTGGCTGTTTAAAAAAATAAGTTTCTTTTTAGCCTCAGCACAAAAATACCACAAYACAGAAATCCACAAATTATCTACCATGTAATGTGAAAACCCACAGAAAAGGCAGGTGCAGGCAATGTCCTGTACACTTGCAGGATGCTTATTCAAAGACCTGTACATGCTGGACAAAAACTGGTCACAGTGTACCAAAATACAACCAGCAAAGATAGGTGATGACACATTTGTTGAAAGATTRCACTAAAGATAGACTGGGCATTGCCAATGATAGATTTTCTCCAAAGGTAAAAAAAAGTATATACAATAATAATAGCTGCTACAAAAGCCTTGTTTTACACTGGCACCATTGCACACACTGATCTTTTTGCCAGGCTGTGTTCCCTTCAGGTACAGACCTGATCCAAATGGTGATGCTCTCCAACATGGGACTCAGAGCTGCCAGGGAGGAAAGCAGCAGGATTTCTACTACTACTTGCATCTGTAACATCTACATGCATCTACTACTGATTTTAAAACATGCRCATGGTTGTTAGGGTCTAACATGGYAAACAAATTTGAAATCATATGAAATTTGCCRATACAAAAGTGATCTACAATTTTCAGCAAATCAAATGAACCTGAAACATTATTTAATTAACTCTACATTGTAAGGTCCAAACAGAGGATGATCCATTACAAACATGCTATGATTTGGAAACCTTTGTTCATGAAGCAATCTGAATGAAGTCAACCTCAGTGATTTTTCTTTAAAATCCCTTGAAATACACATTTTGTGCAAACTCAGGTRAGTTGAGCAGTTTTGAGTTTTACTGTATGGGTCTATGGGGTTTCTCTTCCTACTGCAACACTACACAAAAGTTGTGTATTGTTACACTTCAGAACCAAAAACTATGAGTAATTCATGACAGTGATGYAGAAGAGCTAAAATCACWGAGCTAGCTCAGCTCAGCTRTAGTTGCTAAGCAATTGTTATGTTRTCCTACTTGTAAAGTGTKATCTGTATACATACACATCTKTTCTCCATGCCATCCCTGCAYGTCCTTGCACATCATCCTGCACCCTTTGTTACTGACCAACACCTCCGCAGGATAGCAAAAAGACCACAGCAAATTTTAATTAATTTCTGTTAAAGTTTCAGCTGATTAAGGTAAAGGATGACATGACCTGACCTCCCATTARGAAATGTGTGCAAGTGTTGCTTTTCCAGACAAATTATCAATAACATTTTAATTAAGGTTTGATTGAGCCAAAGCAATTATCACATGGCAGCAGGTAGTGAGCAGCGAAGAGCTCGGGGTATCATTCTTTCCCTGCAAGGGCTGGGAGAAGGCAGGGTAATTACTATTGACGAGGCTAATCTCCCAGTTTTCTAACCCCAGGCATGCTCAGAGAGACAAATCCCACTCAGCATTCCTTGTCGACAAATTGGCCATTTACATAAACACGTTTTCTCGCCAACACACGCTATTGTAGGAGATCTCCCAAAGATGGCAGCAGGCCAGACACTTCCTAGGCAGCCAGTGCTCATGTCTTTTGCATAAACATATGTGCTTTTCTAGCTTTTATGTACAAGTCTGGAGACTGAACCACACTAAGGGCAAGTGGAGCTTTGGGTCAAAACCTGCTGGCGAGGGTCCCTGCCTTTGAAGTCACTCCCTATTATCATAACAGCRTACAGCTAGAGTGCTTTTTTCCCCACTGGACATTTCCTGTCCCCCMAAGGAAACTTTCAAGGCTTTTGGAAATAAAATGACTCTTAGACAGACCATACACARTTTTTTTACATACTGGTTTAGCTGTCCAAAAGCATTACTTCAACACTGCATCCACATTTTCCACACAAAGCAGTAACCCATGGCGTGCCCTGCCCAGGTTGTTTCTRCACAGAGTTTATATTTGTTCTCCAGAGACCAAACTCAAGCTGGGGAAAAGTATTATTTCATTCACACGTTTTATCCACATGCAGATGCCATATTTATTACTGTTCACTTCCCTGTCCCCTCAAAGATCAGACTGACTTCACTCACAAGGGATGAAAGAACCCTGCCAAGATGCTTCTCTGCAATGAGAYTGATGTAGGTTATTGCAGTAACAATTACTGATAACAGTGCCTGCCCACCCAGCTCCTGGATATTTCTGTGGTCTTCATTTGGATTTTCTCTGTCTGAACTTGTTCTGTGCTGWGCAAGGGGAGATGGTATTGGGAAAATAAACTAAAATTAGGGGGGAAAAAATCCCTATATCTACCTCTAATTAATTRTATTACTTTTCCCCTCCTTTTTYCTTTATTTAAAAAAATTTTAAGCAAACTCAAATGCTGCAGTATAAACTAAATGGATACACAAAAATATTGACAGAATGTAGACAGGTTTTTTAGAAAGTGACCTCTGTCATGTCCTTCAAACATTTTGCAGGCTATCCCTGCTGATGAACAGCTATCACATCTCACAAGGCTCCATCACACAAGAAATAGGATATCTAATTATTTTGCATCCATCACTGGAATGATCTAAGCTTGGGCTAAGAAATAACATCCATGACATCTCATTTATTTGTAGATATATTTAAAAGATTATCTTTATAAAACAGATATCCTTGTAAAAAAACCAAACCAAAACAAAACACAGAAACCAAAAAAAGAAAATAAAAATTTTCTGTACATCCCATTTAACATTTTGCATCTTCTCGATTATTTCACAAGGAAATTTGCAAATGCATTTGCAAATTGTGATTAGAGTYTTCCAAAGGCTAAAATTCCAATCATCAGATGATGCCTTTTCTGCTTCACTAAGTACATTTCTCTAAATGCTCCTGACTCCCACTGCAGGTCAGGGGAAATATTGTTAGTATTTATCACTTGCACAGTGTCAGAAAGAAGCAGTAATGCACTTCCTAYAGACAGATGGATGCTATTCTGAAAGGCATAAAATCAAAGTAGGTAAAGAAATAAAAAGAGAATGGATAAAAGCATTCCTAAGCTCAGTACACATTTTGTTGTCTCAACCATATTTGCTTTYCCTTCCACTTTTCTCTGTAAATAAATCCAGAGCCTGATGAAAGGTGGGCAGCAATGTGTACAAACCCTGCAATACACACTCCTCTGGTATCATCCATGCTGAGACTGAATGGTGGAACAGTACCCCAGTGCCTTATCTGAATACATCCCAGGCTGCCTCCTGCCTCAAAAACCCATCTGTTTTATTTCTTACATGACTAAGGACTTTACCTACAATTTACACTATAAAACCAAAAATATCACTGAATTAGTTTTTGCTTCCAAAAAAGAATTGCAGAAATTCACTCTGGTGAGCAGGGTAACAAAGACTTTGGATACAGGTAGTGGTGTAAGGAGCAAGGAGTTGGATTTGACAATCCTTTTGGGTCCATTTCAACTCCAGACATTCTCTGAGACTCAACAAGGGAAACTGGAAAAAGTAACYAACTGAAAGATGCATTTATTAAACTCCACCTGACAGTTCAATCCCTTTTGTCCTTGAAAAGTTTAGTTACAGCTTAAAGACGACAGCTGTACATTTCCCTCCAAGGGGTTTCAGAGTTTTCTCYCAATATATTCATCATGCATTGATACCTTTGCAGGGCTGATATGAAGATTACACTGTCTCATATCTGTTGTCAGATACCAATAACAKGGATTCTACTAAGTCTGTAAGGATTTGGTCTGAAACTTTTCACTCAGTGTCCCAGTTCCTTACAGCCYCCTCGTGATGGGGTCAGCCAGGGAGGAGGGGATGACACATTGGCTGTTCATAAACCTCAGGCTGTTTCCTCCCTCTTTATCTGTTTTTGAGAATAGTTATGAATTTTGACATTACATTACTGCACTAATGAAATCAGAGGCAACCTTCACAATAATATTGAGGGAGAATTGAAAAAACTTCTGCTGTCAGATTCCCAAGCTGGCCAAGGAAAATATCCTGTGAGGTGCTTCAAGGGCACCAGTGCCCCCAGACCTGTAGGACCACAGGGCAGTGGGGCAGCATCCTGCACTGTGGCCTTAGTCCAAATCTGATTGAAGTAACTGATAAAAATTTCCTCTGCCCTGAGTGCTGCAAAAAGTGTTGCTTCATGGGCTGCATAATTCCAAACCATAGGGAATTCTATTCTCTCCCACACCAAGCACCCCCTCAAYGACTGGCACAGGTAGATGGCATTAGATCCCACACAGCTCCTGGAGCTCTTCATTTMCCAACATGACAGCAATTACCCTTCCCACAAACACACTGCAGCTGCCATGGGACTCCACCCTGGCCATGAARACAGCTCCATTCAGTGCTGCACATGCCAAGGACAAGTTACACTTGTGACAAGTGCACTGCCACCAAGGGGTGTCACAGCAGCTGTGAGCATCAGTGACTTGGCAAGGGATGGGACAACAGCTCAAGAGGAAAGGCATGACTGACTGAATGAAATTCAGGCCACAAGAGGTGCCAGGGAACCCAGAAAGCCACGTCACACCAGTTCAAATCACCTTTCCTCCCACTTMTCCAGAGTAAGCAATCACTGCAGAMAAGAAAAATTTCAAAGCAGAAGGAAACAGTGCAGGAGAGCACTCTCCTGCATTTCCATGTATAAATTATATCATGCTAAACAACAAATTAAAACAAACAAACAAAAGAATTAGCACTTTAATCTGCAATAGGCACAGAAACTCAGTAACACTATTTATTTTTWAAATGAATGCAGAAGAATTATTTATCTGAGAAAATAAGAATCATAAAATCTAAACASAATAGCACCTTACTAGATAGTATTTAGTTTGCACACCACAATTTGCATCATAATCATCTCCTTCTTTCTTCTCAGAAAGAATTTCTAAAGACCAACATAATGAGATTTACCATTTATTGTATTTGTAATTGTGTATTTATTACTGTAYRAATCTCCAGCATTATTYAAATTTATCAAATAATATTTATTAGCAGTCTAGGAAGACCTTAATTCTAAATCAATCTACATTTGTCAAATAACGAACTAAAATACATTTTGAGTTGCATTATCTTTTCTTTCTTAAAAAATTGAATCTTTATATTCACTAATTTTCAAAATTCAGTGCCCATTACATGTKTAGACCATTAACTCCTTTGGATCCYAATACACTATTAATGAAATCAAAAGTAAAAACCCAATCCATTTGTAGATAGGAGAAGGAATTTCTAGCATAAAACATTCTATTGCAATGTAAAAGTACTAATGATGTGTTCTACCATTTTCCACAGACATATTTCATCTGTCCATATTTAGGGAGGTAAAAAAGCACTCAGGCATCTAAAAGTCAAATCAGGCAAAATTTAAGCAGAGTTCCTACAAAATAATTTTGACTGTAACACTTCCTGTATCTAATGGTCCCTGAGAACTTCTGTTTTCTCTTGGAAAATAAATCCTGGGATGTTTTGAGTTTGCTGTTGTACACTTGCTGACTTTCCTCAGCTCTGTCTGTAAATGCACGCCAGCTCCAGCTGAGATTCACAAAGTCAGGCATCTGTGGGTCTGAAATTGATGTTTGCTAATCTGGGAGATGCACTCAGCCCATGCCCACAAGCATGGACAGCAAGAAGTTCAAAAAGGCAGAAAATAAAGAGCAGAAGGCAGCAGCACTGCTCACACTTCCTAATTGCATGTGATGGCTGAGCACWCTGCCTGGGCAGTGCAAGACTGAGTACTACACCTTCACCTGAAAACTACTTATTTATTATTKTAGAAGAATGGGAATATAAAAAGCATAAAGCAGRGTCAGRCAGAAGCTCCAGTGTGATTTCTGAGCTGTGCTCTCTCCTGACRGACAAATGCTTATTCCAGGAACACTCCAGYCAGGCCACAGACATATTTTTGCATGCTTTGTTCACATTTTCCTGACAAATGTCTCACAGGAAATTCCAGACTTCAATAGCATTAAGCACAGTTTAGTTTTGTAGTGGCAACACCAATGGTTGGGAACTGCAGAAGGAGCAGGAACAGGTTTTCATCATCTGAAAGGGAACAGTGGCTGGAGGAAGTTGTGTGTGAAAGGACAACAGCAGGATGGAGATCTGGGATCTGCCTGCTTTGGAGGAGCTCTGAGGGACCAGGGATCACAGCTATTTAAGCTGCAGATGGTTGAAGATTTCTTTCTTTCTCTTCCCCCAAACCACATTCCTTCACATTCATTCCCCTTCTTTCCTCATGACACTGCTGACAGCCTGCAGCTGCTGCACCTTTGCATTACCTCCTGCAGCCCCAGGCAGTGGCTCCTGCTGTGAGCTGGCCAGAGAGCTCAGCACAGCTCCCATCCTGCACCCGACAGACATCCTGCACATCCTGCACCCCTGACACACAGCCCAGCACATCCTGCACATCCTGCACCCCAACACACATCCTGCATATCCTGCACCCCTGACACACAGCCCAGCACATCCTGCACCCCTGACACACAGCCCAGCACATCCTGCACCCCTGACACACAGCCCAGCACATCCTGCACCCCTGACACACATCCTGCATCCCTGACACACATCCTGCACATCCTGCACCCCTGACACACAGCCCGCACCCCTGACACACATCCTGCACATCCTGCACCCCTGATAGACCTTATCTCTTTTATAAAGAGCACTGCTGGAAGGTGGGACTGTGAGCTCCATTCCTGGAGCTGGATATTCAATGAACCACTCTGATGATGTTCAGCAGTGCTGCAAATCCTCTCCCAGGTCACCTTCAGACCTGCTGGGTGATACAAAAGGCTGGGAGGGAATGAAGGTGAGGATGCCTCACTGCCCTTTTAGGGCATTCAAAACTTGCTAAGTTTAAAATGAAAATTGCTTTTCTGCTCTTTTTGCTTTCCTTCTCCTAGGCASCTGCTCCCATTTTCACTGGGCTGGTCCCAAATTTACAGCACTCAATAGGAAGAAGTGTAATTACAACAGTTTGTTTGAGCAGGCTATTTGATTTTGACCTCAACAGTGATGGATCAGGCCTCTCTCAAACAAACACACACATAAATTTTTGCCCCTCTCAGTACAGAAAAATCAACTACAACAAAGAGTTGGGTTTCTTTGCCAAAAATGCAACTGGAAAGAAATATCTGCTATTTTCATGTTCACAAACACATGAAACACCCAAAACCATGATGGGTCCCACCACCTTGATTACCAAAAGATGTCCTTTACTTTTAATTATTCTTGTGCTTCTGAAGGCTTTAGTACCAAGCTTGTCATAGCTGTGTTTTTCACAGCTGGAAGCATTTGTATATTCACTTTTATATATTGTACATATTTTATATATTGTATATTCACATTTATATGTTCACTGTGTTTATGTATTAAGCACTATCAATGTACTCTACCACTAAGTAACTTCTTCAGTTTAAAACTGAAAAATAATGATCAATTTTTGTTGTCTTCAAGGCACTGCTGTAATGGKAATCCAAGAGGGGAGGCAGAGTCTGTATTTCAGAGATCCTCCACTGTGTAAKTGCTTGAAAGGCACTGAGCTTTGTCTTACAACTGCTTTTACCACTTTGGGTACTGAGCAATCTTTTCCCCATTATTACTAGTTACATCCTCCTGAAATAAAAGTATTGGAAAGCCCCAAACAAMCAAACAAAAAAAMCCCAAACCAARCAARCAACCAAGAATAACAAAAATAAACAAACAAAACCCCAAAAAACACACCAACAATTGTGAAAACCTATCTCAGATCTTGAAGAAAATTGGAGGTGACATGTCATCTGAGCTCACCTTGCAAAAGCATCCTATACAGGGCTGAGCACATTCCTGAAATTTGGATTTTATAAATTATGTATGCTGTACACTGCTAGAAGACACAAGTGCAATCCTGAGAAGTCAGAAGTGCCAGCTGGCTAAATCACTACATTTCTTTAAACTTACATTCTGAACTTACAAATCACTGTGAAAATKTCAATTAGTGCAAACTATGGTGTACTAATAAGTTGAGTACAGGAAAATATCCTAGTTTGTAGCTTTGATTGTGCTGAATCATAAGTGAAACATCACTAATGTGGTAGCAATGGATGTTTGCTTATCAAAAAAAATCAATCTAATTAAGAATTTATCCATCTACCACTGCAGTGCCTTTTTTGAAGTAATGTGTGCAGGGTCTCTTTAAAAGGTGCAGCAGGAATTTAGGACATCATTTATGACCCACTATTTCTCAGTCCAGGACTTGAAAAAGTGCCCTACTTCTGGAAATACTTTTGCTGCTATTTCTTTTCCTGTGTGTTCCCCACTTCTTCATCACTTGGGTTTTAAAAATTTATTGCTTATTTTCTATTCCTCCAAATGCCATTTTCTATCACTCCCTGCTGACTTCCTCTGCACTTGTCTGGAGCTCAGAAYTGGAATGGATTATCTGAACTCAGCACTGTCTCCAGAGGAGCCTCCACGATGACAAAATTCAAGGAAATAAGAACATCTCAGTCCCTGATTAGTGGGAGGAAAGGGCCAGACAGGACAGGTGGGGAGGAAAGGGAGATGAGCCCATGGTTAYTGAAACCTCCTGAGTGAGTCACAATGAACAAAACCCTGAGCCCAGCTGAAAATAGGAAATTAGGGATCAGGAATTATTTACTTCAGCAAACACATTGACAGTGTTTCCCTGAGAAATATTTCCCCTTGAAACACAACAGAGTTGCAAAGGGACTGTTTCTGAGTTGTATTTTAGAATATCTCACTGACWAACACACAGCAACACACCTTCACAATTCACCTTTGCCTTTATTTACTAAAATAATCCATGACATGAAGGTATTTTGGGTTCTACTGTTGTCTAAAAATGATGGAGACTCTTTCTAAAACCAACCACAATTAGGTAGAAATAGATTCCTCAGCCTTGTCAAGAGTGACAAGCAGTTGGAAAGGAAGCTTTTGGATAAAGTTYCAGGCTGCATCCTTTTTCTGTAAAGGAGTGTCAGTGCTGTGCATTGCAATGATGAGGRGGRAAAAGRAAAAAATGAGAMGTTGTCAGGCACTGAGAGGCAGCAGCACTGATTTGGTGTGAATTCAAGAAGCAAACAACCAAAACACAAAATGTCCTGGTACAGATGTATAGCTTGGGACTTGATTTTGTCCCAAAAAACAGCCCAGCAGTACCAGGAAATCACTTTAATAGGTGCTTTCTTGTTTGATTATCACTGACTTATTTTTTTTCTATTAAAATTATTGATATGCTGAGTTACAGAAATCTCTATAATAAAATTATACTTAAACATTAAAATAATTTATTTTAAAACCAAATCAAAATGCTGGCAACGAGCAGGAAATGCCCCTTACTGAAGAAAAACTGCAATTATTGTTTCATGCTATAGCAGATATCTTACAATCCTTATATGTACTATCCAAAGTACTTCTACATTTTGGATATTATATGCCTCATAAATCAGAACATTTTAGTAAAACTTTTATTCTATTATTTCAATAACACTCAAAGCATCTTGCAAACAGTCTGCTTTGCCTACAGACTCCAGACAAGCTCTCTTCAGCCCATCACACTGAGATGTCTGAGATCTGTAATCTACAAAGAAGTTCAATGGCCCTTCAGGCCCAAGATTTATTAATTTATGCACTTCCCTTACAAAGCAGCACAACAGCAGYTTCAGCTTACTCCAAACTGTTTCAGGTTTGAGGGATGTGGACTGATGGGCCAAGGCCAATTTTWGGAGGTATATGATACCACTCACTATTCACAAGTTCAGCTGGTGTTTGTCTACAGTATTTTTTACATTATAGAATAAATCAATAGTTTCAAACCAGGTACCTCAAGAGGTGAAAGTCACAGCCCATTAARATTTGCATGCAGTATGAAGTTTAAATTGCCTGGCTGAGCACTTCTGGAAAAATACCTCCTCTTACCAKATTCATAAATTGTAGTCACACCACAGTCACATGATATCTTAGTATTTCCTTTGAATACARAGGAGACTGCACTACTCAAAATTCTTTAAAATATATTTATGTGAAACTCCCCCAAATATGCAGTTTTCAGTAAGAGTCACCTAATTTGTCACATTCTGTATTTCTTTACTATGCTGCAAAAGGATCCAGCCCTTCATGAACTGCAAGGTGAACCACAGGTAAATGAAAACTGTCATCTGAATGACTAACCCATTAAAAACCACTGGAGATTATTTGTGACTTTTACTCATTTGAGAGGACTGCCTCTACAGTTCAAGAAAAAATGCTGGCATTCAGTCTAGGTATCTCTCTTATCAGTCTTAGTCAAATGAAATCAGATATGAAAATCTCTCATGGATGTGAAAGAAAAAAAGAAAASTGATGTGGTTTGAGGAGAAGGGCATATTGGGTACAACCTTTAATTGCTGGCATGAAATGCTGGTAAGGCTTTCCAGCACTACTATTTGCTGAGAAGCCATCACCAGGATGGATAACTTCATCTGGGAATGAGGGCATACWCTTAGAAATCCCAATAACAACTCACAGAATCCACTTGAAAATACACTGGGGAGTGTTAACCTGACAGGGCTGAGGTCCTTCATSCCCAGCTGCCTTCTGAAGTGGTGTTGGGCACTCCAAGCACACACATGGCACGTCCCTAGCACCTTTCCCCCTCCCTGCAGCTCCCACAGCCTCAGAGCTGCAGCTGCCACACASCCACCTCCCAGTTGCCCAATCAGTTCTTATTTCCCTGATGAATGATTTGGCCAGGCTCAGGTTCTGATTCTTCCTGCTGTTCCCATCTGGCTTCTCTCACCCCTCTTCCCTTATCAAATGCCCAACATAAAATCTATCAACAGCCAAGTGTAAAAATATCCCTCCACCAGAGTGATCCATTCTTCCATTCTTTTAATCCATCTATAAAAACCAGTATGATGTCTTGAGCCCAGCTGAAGATGGAAGGGTTAATATCAGGACATTAACCTTATATATTAACCTATCATTATGGATCCAGACTCCAAGAAATCAAATCACATCACATCACATCCAAATTCCTGCCTATCTTTTGCAAGTGTGATGTCATACAAGCTGTGTTATACTCATGCCCATAAGGAATTGTAATTCCTTTGACTTCTCTCCAACACACTCCTCTTAATTGAAGCTGTACTTTCTGCCAGTAGGAAAGAGTTGTTAGGAGAGGGGAGGAAATAAAATACCTGTCAATGTGTCTGAAAGAAAAAAACTTTAATATAAGCCATAAGCACAAGCACTTTGGCATTTTTAATACATGCCCCAAAAGGATCATTTAACATGCACTGGTCTCAGAGAACTGCCTTTTTAAACTTACTTTTTCATTTCTTAAAAGGAACAAAATGCAGAAGTCACAATAAAAAATTCTTCAGTTGAAGAGATTGATTCCCACCTGTAACATTGCTCATGCCAGGMAAAGCCTTGATAAGCACTATCAGATTTTGTCCACTCTGCAGGAAAAGATTCTTAATGATCTTATKAGGAATCTAACTAAGCCTCATTTAGTTAATTTTTATGTTTAACTGCCACATRTCAAGTACTCAAAACTGAATTCTGCAAGTTTAGTAAAAAGTATTAAAGCAGAGAGGAAAATCTACAYTGAGGAAAATTGTATGAAATTCTGAGAAGACTATGGATGCATATTTCTAAATATTATTGCCAAGTAAAAATTATTTTTCTCACATAAAAAGCCCCCAAAATAATCTTTTTTCTAGAATTTAATTTATACAATAAAACTTTCAGAAGACCTTCTCTCATTTATCCTGAGAGCACTGACAAGAATGGAGTCATATTATAATAGTCATATTATAATAGTCATATTATCCTCTAAAATACCCACATGTAAACACACATAGAGGCAGATGAGAAAGCCACACATACTATGAGAAATCCATTGTGCATGTCCAAACTACAATGGGGATTTGAGTGTCAAATCTCACAGKGGTGGATTGGTCAAAGAAAGACTTACAGCTTTGTGTCTCTTTTGAATAGTGGACAAGGATTTTCTTCAAAGCTTTCTGGGAAATTGACTTCTAACAAGTCACCTTTAATCTTGAAAGTCACAACAAAAAAGTGCAGTTCTAGAGATGTTATAGTTACAAGAGTGAATTCTTTAACCAATTGACCATTTTTATTACCACAATTGGATTTTAACACAACTTCCCCTAAACCTGAGCAACAGTGAGATCCAAAGTTTCCAGGTTTCTCATTACAAGGAGGGTATCTCAAGGCTTTGCCTTGAAACAATGAACTGAATGAGATCTGCAACTGCATTTGTTCTCCAGTAGAAAACAAAATCTGATGTCACTGTAATGAGACCAATAATACCTTGTTACCACAGAAGAAAGCCTGTGATGAGATAAAGGGATTTCTCTGTAGCATAGGATAAATCTGTCTGAACAAAGATCATCCCTGCTTACCCTGAAGTACACAAATTTAGTGACATTTGCATTGTAAATATGACTGCAAAATACCATAGTGGATGACATTCTCCTTCAGGGATTTTTCACAGCTATTTACTGGTCCTTCACTCCAAACTCCATATGGGAGATCAAAGTCAAGTTGAACTGCTCACAAGTCYGTCACAACCAGAAATMCAGCAGCATGTATTAAATAATTTTRTATTTATTCAAACACAGAGTACTCAACCCTGACTTTACTAGGATGCCAGAACACCTGCTTTCAATGGATTTTTAGAAGTGCAACTTCTTTCAGGTCAGTAAATAACCTGACTGACGTATAAACAGGAATATTAATGAGCTTTCACAATTAAAATTACAAGTAAAATTTAGTGTGATACTGTGTTAGAGTGATGCTATAAATGGGATGGTTTAGCCTGAAGGAGAGAAGGCTCAGGGAGATCTTATCAGTGGAGGGTGCAAAGAAGATGGAGCCAGGATATTTGTAGTGGTACCCAGTGACATACCCAGAGGCAGTGAGCATACACTGAGACACAGAGGTTTCCTCTGAAGAGCAGGAAATACCTTTGTGCTGAGTGTGACCAAGTGCTTTTATTTTGCCTGAGCAAAGAAAGTTTGTATTTGCCCAAGTCTGGGTGTATTTACCCTGGACTAATTCCAGTGCCTTGAAATGTCACCACTGGACCATACTGCAGGAGAGGCTCARCTACATCCTACAGATCCATTCAAAATCAGGAAGTCAGTGAAGCAGCACCCATTCAGCTCTTTCTTGCCTTTGAGGCACTTCTGAACAACCTGTGTTGTACCAGCAATTCCTTCACAGCTTACAGTGCACACAGCACTAGCTAAAGCTAGTGACAAATTGAATTTTGAAGTAAGTATGTATTTAGAAGATAAGGAATGTGAGAAGTTCTTTCCGGGTTTTAAAATTAAGCCTGTTTTGGATTAGAAGAAAAAAAACCTAAGAGTTTGGTTCTACACTAATATTTAAGTAGGCTAATAGCAAATATTCTGGCTAATACTGAAATTAGTGAGGTTTTCCTACTGCGGTGYCTTTTTCTTTTTTTATTCACTGCTTTAAGCTGTTTCACAAATTTGCTGAAACTACAGCTTTGAGTGGCTTTAACAACAYAGGAGCTATTGATTTTTGCACCCAGTTCCAAGAGCTGATGAATGTCCTTTTTCCACTTCAGGAGAAGAGAGATGACAGCTCTTCCATCTGTTGGGACTGAGAACCTTTGTCACTGAAAAACAGCTAGGCCTTTTTTCCTCCTAAGGGAGGAAATCCAGAAAAAATTGGCCATGTAGATGTTCTTTAATAGACAGTGCTTAAATTGAGAGTCRATAGCAACATGGGCTGCTTTCTATAGAGGGTTTGTTTGTGTCCCAGGCACCAGAGCCAAGGGAGATGGCAGCATTATTTGCTGAATGTTGCTGTTACTGCAAGATAAATACAGCAATTCTTCTTTTTATCTGTGAAGTGCCTTTCAGATAAACAGCCTGACCTGCAGTAAAGCCCTTTGCTGTTTAAAAACGAAATCAGAAAATATCTGTTTTCCCAGCAAAAGCAGGACAAAGCAGWGATGGCTTTGGACCTGATATTTGAGATCAGCATCTGATACCATCCCAACCAGGGTTACATTAGCAAGAGSAGGGGAAAGAAAAWTWAAAAAAAAAATTAAAAAGGAAGTTCAAGAAAAATGCCACTGAAGAAATYATGAGACATAGAAACAAGACAGTAACAAGGGTGAAATTTGCAGGACCTTTGCTGTCAGGTCCTGCAAAATCAAAGTCAGTAACAAGCCCTGGCAGAGAAGCCAGAGCCCAGTGGGGCCATTAGGACTGGGTTAGGACTGAACTACAACTCTCAGTTGTGCTCTGAGCWGCTGAGTGCTGAAACAGCATTTCAGGAGGATAATAATCTGGAAGAAATTTTGTTCTCTATTTCACCTTTGGAAGACTAGAACATAGAAATGCTTTTGCACATAAGAATGAGACCCAGGGACTAAGTTTGCTCCTTTTCCAAGTTCAACACATATTTAACTCCACTGCATCCTAGAACTTTTGTGTACCAGTAACATACCACTGCTCAAATACAAACATGTTGTTTCCAAGAATACAACATAAAGATAATAGATGTTACTAAAGTCAKCTATTCATCTATGGTCTAATCAATCATATGCATCTATTACCTTAGGTCAAGGAGCTCTCCCTGCTCCCTCTGTATTTCCCCAATACCAAGTACAGATGCTTGCTCTGGAAACCTCARACAGTGGAAGCCTCACATTATCTCTAGGCTGCCTTCAAGGATTCACCCTCCTTTGTGTCAGAGGTTTTTTCTGCTGTATAACTGAAATCTTCCTTGCTGCAGTTTGAGCCTGTTTCTCACTGATCTCCCTGTAAAAGACCATGAATGYAGTCTCTACCTCTTTGCAACAGCCTTTTATATATTTGAAAGCTCTATCATGACACTTGAGTCCTACCTTCTCTGTATAAAATATATACATACATATATATAAAATCCAATTCCTTCAACCTTTTCTTATGTTTTGTTTTTCTTAGYAGATTTCTGATGGCTCTCGGGTTTCTGCTGAGCTCCCCTAAATTGGTCCATATCCTTTTTGACCTTAGGAGAATGAAGGAGGACTAAAGAACTCCTGATGTTGAACACAATACTCCTGTGTTCCTGTCACACACTCCAGATGGTGTGTGACACCACTGACAAGAGATTGTTTACCTAAGTTCAAGTTAAAATTGACTATTAGTGCACACCTTTTCTTGTATGGCTGATTCCTAAGGAATCATTACCCACCCTCTGCTTGTACAGTTAATTATTCTGATCTAATTATAGAAGCTTWAATCTGTCCTTTCCACACAGCTAAGCTTGTTTTATTTTTCCCACAGTGTTTCAGTAACAGGATGACTAAAATGATTTTATATTCACAGGTTCAGACTTTGYCTTCTAAACATCCTTGTATGTTTTATAATGTTTTTGTCATGATCTGAAGACTGAGTAAGCAGTCTCTGTCCTTCATTCAAAGGACATATATATAATATCTATATAATGAAAATACAGAATACCAGTTGGGGTCCTGAAAAGTCCCATTTGCTGTATCTGTCCATTCTGACAGATTTTCTGATGCATAAGTGTACAGACATCTACAGCTTCTCTGCTATCTCTCAGAACTGTTAAGCTGTCAGAATAGAGAAGTGAATTTATGACACCTTTTKCTTTTCTTGATTAACCTTGGTTTCTTGATTACAGTTATTAAGCATGATTATAATCTTYCAGTTGCTTACACTAAAATTATTTATTTCTTCCAATGCTTTTCTAAAAATTAGTTAAATTGACAACCTTGTAATGCCAAGATTCTTCCTCCTTCCCTTCTTTTATAGATGGCATTATGTTTGCCCTTTTCAATCAGGTTTTGCTTTAAAACTATGATGCCACTGAAGGTCACCCAGTTTCAAAAAAACCTGGGGTGTTTCTTGCCTGTATGGCYGTGGAACCTCTGTCTGTTAGGGGTTCTCAAAGGAGGAGTAACATTTACCACCAGCACAAAGACCTGCACAAAATGCAGCAGGRGCAGAGCAGAAGTTTGAAGTCCAAGGTTTTCCTGGACAGGAGAGTCAGAGCCCACCGTGCTGATGACAGCACTGAACCAGCCTCTTTCACCTCCTAAACAAATATTCCAATGACACAGGACATTAATGTTTTCAGAARTSCCCTCCAAACCACAGCTGAAAGACTGCTGCCATCTTTCTGGAGTGTSAGTCTCTAAWAAGGTTCCACACATAATGTGGTCTGTCCAAATTACTAYAATTGACAATATTTTAAAAYATCAAYCATTMTRCATAGATATTYTAAAAGTCAATCCTAATATTTAGCAAATCCCTTTAGAACAGTAYTTTCTGTTTYACCCCAGTGTATTGAATACATTTACATCAGCAAAACTGAAATCACCTTGTGAGAAAAACACTGATTGAGGCCATGCACTTGGAAGTACTGACACAGTTTGTGTGCCTGAAARTGCCACTGCAAGAATGCTTACTCACTCCTTATATTAACTATAAGGAAAATACTATATTCATTTCCTAATACATWAAAATACCTATCCCAATGCACCYATACATACAAAGCAGTGATCACATTCAGAAAGCACAGCCTGAGAAGTAGTTTGATGYCAAAAAAAMCCACATAATCCCTCCCYCCCAACAAAAATATCTTTTAATGGYAYCTTTYGATCAYACTTCTAATTTGCTTCCTAAGAGTGACAAAAAAAATTCAGTATATCACAAATTTCTGACCACCATAATCATCCTCTATGCTGGATTGGTTTAAAAGTTAAAAGGAAAAAACAAAGAAAGAAAAAACTAACCAACCAACCAAAAAACACCACAACCAAAACTAGATTATATTTATCAAATATGGAATCTATTCATCATTCCTTACTTCAGGATGGACTGAAATAGCACAGTTAGAGGAAGGGAAGTAGGCAAACAACACAGAAATTTACTGTAGCTAAGTTAGAAAATAATAGCAACTACTTTATTATAAGGTACAAAGCATTAGCAAGTGCTTAGGAAATCTGCTTGCAAAAGACATGAGCACTGTTATTACAGAACCATGTAACATGGGAATGCCTGTGGGTGTTCCTCTCATACATGTGGGATTTAGCAGCAAAGAAAATGAATACAAATCAAGCAATAAGAATCCTCTCCAGACTTTGGTTTAGCCCTGCATGGCCTCCTTTGTCATTCCAGCTGATCMATTGGTTTTTAGTGTTAGCAAGAGCTCAGATCTTGCTAACAWTTGCATGTTTGCAGGCTTATTTAARCTGTAAACCCTTGAAGCAAAARAGCTAACAAGTTTTCTGGAAGTAACCACAACATACAAATAGCTACACAGTTCATAAATCCAGGACAATTATATGATCTTCAGGCTGTTTTATCCATTCCTTATGGAAGTCTTTTCTAAAAGTTTTCAGCTCCAATGCAACAAAAATTAAGTTTCCTATTAAATCAATGGATTAGGCTGAGAACACCTCCATAACACAACCAAAATGAACAACAGCATAAGAACATGTCTTGTTGGGAAACTCAGGCACAGAGCAACACCTCTGATCACAGAAAAAGGCCYAAAATTAAGAAAAATATTGTCTCCAGAACTTGATGGAAGAAGAAATGAGCACACCTGTTTTGCAGAAAACAGAAATGCCTACACTGCAGTTCCCCTAAAATGCTGATGGTTGTTTACAATGCCAAAGTTACATCAGGTTCACCACCCTTTCATTAATAACACACAGTTATTTGTGAGGAAAATAGGAGATCTTGGGATCAGAAAAGTAGATAAATCCTTGTTTATGGATAGGCTGATGCTGCTGTGGGGCAYACAGTGCTCCAGGGGGAAGGCTGGCAGTGGCTCCAGCCAACTCATGGGAACTGGGAGCACAGCTGGAGKTGAGCTGATGRTGATGCCATGGCAGAGAAACAGTGCCCTGCAAATGCTACCCAAATTATTTGTGTACAAACAGAAACAATTGCAGCTCTCCCCTTGGGGTAGAGAGGAGAGCAGCCATTAGACCCCCTTGTTTTATACCCACTTGACTCCTAACAGCCTAAAACTCATYAGAATCTAAAATTCAAAGCAAACTGATTTTTTGTAAGTTGTAAGCAAACATCAACAAGACTTGCATCCAGAACTCCAGCTGCACTTTCTCCAGATCCAAGAGAAGCCTTCCACTCAAGGAGTTTATGTTCTCCTCTCAAAAAGGAGGAGAAACAACAAACAATGTGCAGGAAGTTACAGAGCTACAACTCCAACTTCCACTGAATGGAGAAAGCCATGGATAAGAGTTAGGGGCAGTAACCCAATGGAGAACAGCCAAGTGCCTCTGGACCAGTACCCAGTACCTGTGAGCAGATTAAACCCATTGACAGATCTCCTGAATTCAGCATAGAAGGACCTTTCAAGAGAAGAGTTTATATTTCTGCAGTCTTGACCTCCTTATCCTTGGAGAGAACATCTGAGCCTTCTCCATCCCATCCACAAGTGCCAGACTACCTTCTCCCAAATGGTGTAACTGGTACCAATATAACCAAATATTGGCAAACCATTTTCTTTCAAGTTTATCAGTTCTGTTTGGAAGAGARCAGTCCAAAAGCTTGCCCCATCTTTTTGCAGATTTATGGCCAGTGCAACAAAACATTGATCAGCTGCCAATATATTTGCCTCTTTTGTAGCTCCTGGAAAGCACAGGGAAGCCCAAGGCTGTGGTTTACCAAGAYAGGTTTTCTTTCAAGTTCTAATTAGAATTCCTATATCCATACTTGGACCATGTCAGTTCTGCAACTCAGATTTTTGAAGCACCAGTCCTTCAAAAACTATCACCAGAACTCATCAACCAGTTAAAGAGTGAATTGAGTAGRACACAAACATTTTGACAGGTAGATAAATAGATGAAATGTCCAATTTTACTGATTTCTACCAGGAAATTAGAGCACATGGTATAACATCCCAGATTCTCTAGTAAAAGAGTTTTTACACTGTCCCATAAGTGCATCAAATGGGAAAAAAAAAGTATCATCTACAGTCTGACTAACCAGAATTTTTCCTTTCTTCTTATTATGAATRATGTTGAAAACACTACAGTAAATTCAAATGTCAGAATCTATTAAAAACTCCTTTCTATAAGAGGTTTGATTTTCAGGGGGAAAAATCCACACAGATCTGACTTATTAATGGTTTATTAAAAATTAATTCATGCCAAGAGCACATTAAATGTTCATCTTATTAAAGAAAATACACTGATTTCAGTGAAGATAAAATAAGGAACAGACAAAACATATTAATGGGATTAATCTTAAAACATATTGTCTAGAAACAGCACAAATGAAATGCTAACATGATAACTAAACTATTAAAAAATATTCTCCACAGCTATTTTTAAGTTAAACAAATTTTGAAAGCTTTTTTTTTTTCTGACACATGATCACTTAGGACCAATAATTCTGATATGATATAAATAAATTGCCTGGCAAGCCTTTGCTTACCCCACAGTGCTCCTACACTAAATACCATTTCTTTAATGAAGTTAACTCTATTTTATTAAGGGAAAGGGAATGAGAGTTCCAGTCCTGTATTTTTGTTATGAATGTAAGTAAAGTATTTTCTTTAACTAATAGTAGCTTCCTAAAAGCAGGTTTAAGGAAAATATTTTGGAAAATGTAAGGCTCTCWAATAAAACTAACATGCATACAGGGATGTRTGCCAAGGAAGTTATTAGGACATMCATATGCATGCTAAAATACTTCTGTCAGAAGCAATATAGGTTATAAAAACAAAGTAACCAAAAGGGACAACATCCTTTAAGCTAAGCTTAATGCTAAGCTAATATGACCAAGAATATTTGTTTTCTCATTGTTACACAGAGGTCAAAATTGCCTCATCACAGAATTTTTTGTTCTGATATTTTCAAATGATCAAAAAAATTCTCATATTCCCACTTAAATGATAAAACATCAGTGAGTACAAGGAAAAGCTGCTGGTTGGGGAGAGCTGTGCTGAAATGTAAGTTTTAGGCAGCYGTGATATGAAATAGCTTTAAAGTTTCACATAAAAATCTGCAATTTTCTGAAACAAATATTATGTYCTTTTTCATTTCCTGGACTCTTTCAGCCAGTACATTAGATGGAAATATCACACCTCAGGGGATAAAATGGATGCAGAAAATAAACTTTTTTTCCAATTGCAATCATCAAGAAAAATAGCAAATGCCATGCTTTGTACTCAGCCACAATTTATTCCAAACTTTAGCAAAACTGAGGCATTCCCCACTCATTGCAACATCMYCACACGTTCCAGGGACCTCTCCCTGTTTAATCACATTATCAGCTTTTCTCCTGATCTTCTGCTTTACTATTTCCCAAGTGCTTACAGCACTCCTCAGGYTGGTGTCATCTACAGATTTAATAAGCACATTCTTGACACAAAGGCTTTTTTTTTGACAGTGAAATATTAATAACGTTCCCCCATTATAGCTTTTTCAACAGTTTTTTTATCCAACTACAATAATTTCTTCTGTTGAAGTCAAAACATGACACCTACTGCCTGTTCTTTGCCCACMAGGCCTCTTATTCTGTGTGAGATGAACATTAAATTGGTTTGACACATTTTGTTCTTGGCAAATGTATGTTTGCCACCCTTTATCTCCTTTATTTTTCTAGGTGCTTACCTTGAGTGACTCCTTCCAGTATTTTTCCAGTAGCTGAAGTAAAGTATGTAAAAAAAACCTTCACTGAATGGCTGAAGTCCTGAGTAGAATGGATGTATCAGCCACTTAAAATAAACAACACTTTTAAAAGCTTAGTTGATTCAAATTTCATGCAACCTAAAATAATTCTTAAWACCAGAATATTTTCTTCTTAGAAATACAATTGTGACATTTCAAGGGTTGAGAGAAAATACTCAAATATTTCACTTATTTAAGCATAATAAAAACATAACACTCAAAAACCTACCCAATGTTCCAACACAGGTTTCAGCATGCTGTAGCCAATCATGAATTCATTAAGGGACTGATTTTSCTGAGTTTTATATTCCTGTAGTTTTTACAAAACTCAGGACAGTCTTTCAAGCACCAGTACAAAAGACAAGGGAWATCAGGTGTATTTTCTGCCCTGCAGCAGAGCCAACAGCTGCTATCACACCTTGGCTTTGAACAGAGGCAAGAAGCAGCTCAGGGGATGTTCTGCATCAGCTGGAACCCCTTAAGAGAGAGACAATGCTCACCTTGCTTCATTTAAAAGATCTCCAAGTGGGCTGTACAAAACCCATGTCAGCAGAATTTTGTTAGTGTAAGATGTGGTGAGGCAGGTCCCTTCTTCCACATYACTTAAAAACAAAGCAAGACACCCAAACCACCAATTCCTTACATGCTGAAGGAACAAAACTATAGACATCACCAGAAGGAACAGACAGTTTCCAGTTTCCTGCTTGAGGATCTCCATGCTCAGCAAGCCCTGACTGTCTGCTTGACAGAGAATGTTTAACACACTCTATTGCAATTTACTGTGAGGCAACTCATACAACATTAACCAAAATCCTGCTGCAGCTTCTTTTCCTCTTACAATCCCATCACATCTTCAGGTGAGGAAAAAAAAATTATTCTGGAGAACCTGCTCAATTAGACTGACCCTGAAAATTKTAGCACTATTAAATGGCAGAAATGCTTATCCACAACTGGCATTTCCCTTAGTCTYCAACAYCTACCCTGGGAGAAAAGAAGATGATGAAAGCATGACCTTTCTGTTCACTTCAGTAACATTTTTATATATGCAAGGATCTGGTTGATTTTCTGTTGACCATGACTTTATTGAATTGATACRCAACATGCTTGASTCACACAGTTTACTACAGRCTTACAACTGCAAATAAAAGCTGATAGGTGACTGTCTTCAGTGTAAAAYCAGGCAAAGGAGATTATATTGTTAGCAGAAATATCCTTATTCCAACCAAATTGTGTTCTCCAGGCTAAGAGCATTTCCTTTCCACAGCACGAGGATTTGATGCTGTGATGGGTGTATTAATACCAAGCTGCCAGAAATGCTTAGTAATCTCCTGTGGGTGCAATCAGCCCTGCTCACACTCCCTTCATGCAAAACAGGAAGGAGAAGTGAAGAGAGTATTACCCATTATCCTGAGAGAGAGAACAGCTTTAGTGGAGCCAAAGACCTGAAGGAATCTGGGATGTGTCAGAAACCTGCCTGATCCAGCAAAGGCTGGGACATGAGGCAGTTCAGGGAGAGAGGCAGGGACACAGACTTGCTTTTCTGATAACCATGATCTCTGTATTCCCACCAAAAAAAAAAAAATTAAAAAAACACCAGCATCAAAAGATGAACCAAAGAAACACCTAGGAAGCTCCAAAGACAGCAAGGAGGAGCCTAAAGCTGGAGAAGAGGGTTGTCTATAAATTCCTGCCATGTTCTGAGGATAAGGCATCTGAGTAAGGGCTTTGCAGCTCCCTTCCCTTGAGATCCAGGTGCCAGAGGCAGGACTTGTACCTAAAAGCCACATCCAGTTGTTGGTGACAAGAACCACTTACACTGTGCTAACATATATAGCCAGGAATGGAAGAGGTGGGGTCAGAATCTTTCCTTGGATAGAAGAAAACTGAGGCACCTCAGAGAGGCAAGTCTTCTTCCATCTAATTCAAAGTGCTTTTCTAAACTTGGAGGGAATTTGCTGCACATCATTCCAGGTTAAGAGAGAATAGATGTGTGTTTACATCCCATGGGCAAATTATCTGTAAATATGTTTGATGAACAATTCCTTCTCTCCTTCCATCCATTATTGAGGTAAGATCCTGAACACCTCAGGGCATTTCAATTAAACATCTAGAATTTACTGTGAGGAGTACAAGTCAGAGTGCCTGCCCACAGCCTACAGGAGAGTCAGGTGGAGATGCATTCCTTGGCTGCACATGAGAGGGCAGAGCATTTGCAGGCAGGGAGCTGTTCCTGTGGCCTCACAGTCAGAGTAGTCAGTGGGAAGTGGCACAAACTGGGTTGTGCACCCTGCTTATTTTCTGCATTGTACATTACACAGCCACCCAAGGAAAACAGAAAATGCCCAGAGCAGGGCTCTGAGCCAGCTCTGAGCCCCCTGACATTTGCCCATGGAGCAGCTTGCAAAGGAGACACGAATCACAGCACATTCCTTCCACACATTTGTGACTGACGTGCATGAAGGAGAACAGAGTGGAAAAAATACACTGCAGCCCTTACCTTTTATTGAAGGATAACCAAAAAYCTCCCTCCACACACAAAACCTGGATCCCACTTTGTATCTGACAAACTTTCATTTGTGGAGCACCATGTGTCCAAGGAAAAACAGAAATCCATTGAAAAATTTACTCATAGCTGCAAATGCTAAATGCATTTTTTTCTGAAAATTGTTACACAAAGTGCCACAGATCATCTTCATCTGTTTCCAGCTGTGATCTAATGCTTTAGAGGGATGCATAAAACCACATGCACCTGGAGATTAGGAGGTTTCTATAACTCCAGCTGATCAGTTTGTAAAACCAAAGCTCAACATTTTACATAATTTGTACTTTATATTTGAAGAAYGCATGATGGTTTCACATTCAATAAATTTTACTGTACTCATTTTCACATTTAAAATATTCTTAATGTTATTTTCAGATTACTCATYATGAATTAAGCCTTTCTAAGTGGTAGAAAGGGTGAATCTTGCAAAACAATCTTGGTTTTGCTGCTATCCTGAAGGATTCCTTCCACTCCTTGTGTCTAATAGGTTAGGTCTCTTTATTGAGACTAGAGAGTACCATAATAATATTAATGACTTTGAAGAGAAAGAATCTAATGGCTTGCAAATAAAATAAAATTTAAAAAAAAATTAAAATGGAGTGGAGGGGGGGAAAAGCTGTTTTTTACTCATGTACTTATTCTTTACCCTTATTTTTAATGCATGATTGGTGCAATACCACCTTATGGAAGCTGATGGCAAAACTCCCTTGCTCCTTTGATGAGGAATAAGTTGGAAGGGAGGCAATAGAAGGGAGAAAGAAAGCTGCATTTCTCTAAGCCTGGTGCCTGCTACTGGAATGTTGTGATGGAATGAGGTTATGCAGAAAGAAACTAAGGGATGTGTTAAGAGTTAAACACAATGCTCAGAAAACACAAAAGAAACTGGAATGTTAATGAACCAGAGAGCACAGTTAGAATGCAGAATTAATTTGTAGTCAAGTGAACAAGTGAAGCCTGAAATTTCCTATTGGATTCTGCCACTTGTTGTCAGTAGTTTGTGTTAGGTTCTGGGGCTTGTTTTTTTCCTCATTCTACTGGGATTTAGCATTTAAGAATAAACAAAACTTATACAAGTATATGAGTCACACTAATGACCCAGGAGTAGAAGGCTTTAAAATTGCTCTTTCTTGGCCAACTGAGGTTAATTATAGTCTTAATCCTTTTGTAATAAATAAGTAAACAGACAGGAGAAGACAGTCCTTTAAGYTGAAAAAACAGAGGGTGGACATGATGGATGACAAGAAGTTCCACATAGTTCCAGGAAAGGAACACACTTGGACAGTTCCTCACCAAACTGCAATGCAGGAACAGCACACCAGAGCATTCAACAGTCCCTGTCCCATTTTTGCAGTGGCACTGCTCAACTGCTTGCTCATGCTAGTTTATTTACCTTTTCTTAGCAGCACCAGCAATTTATCTATTATYAGCACTACTGCCCCTTTTCACCACCCTGGGCTCACTAATAAATGCTTCCACAAAGGTACTGAGATTCTGAATTAAAAGGTACACACCAGCTTCTGCAGGACATGTGGCCCTTGGAAGCACCAATAAGTATTTTCTACCGCTGCCACCTTATTTTGCAACTTAATAGCTGTTCTCTGTCACTTATCTAATAACTTCTGTGCTCTTCTGGCATCCTGAATGCATGGGGGTAGGTCCCCTCCTCATGGAACTTGTTTGCAATTCCTGAGCACGATGAAGGGCTGCCTTGAAGCCCCATTGTCACACACCTCCCTGAA
>CADDXX010000634.1:55049-68177 GCA_902810485.1 Alauda arvensis
CTCATTTCTCTCTAAGGTTGTGGCACAGAGGCAGGCACCTTGAAAGGGTAACTTTTACCAGTCATCTTAGACATTTATTTCAGGACAAGATGCATAACAGTCATACTGGCAACAACAATCCAGAAATGTTCCAACATTTAACATCTGATACTGAGAATTCTGATGTTTATGGTCTATTAGTTCTAGAAACAGATGTTAAAGCCCTAATTGATATAAAGATCAAGTTTACCTTTTTTTTTAACCTGAAGATATAAAGCTCTTCCACCATTTTGTAGACATCCAGATGGCTGGAAATATTCTCAAAGGCCACACAATTAATTGCAGTATATGGTTCATAACAGAGAGCAGACAGTCACTTTATGYGTGCACAGCTAATTCTGAGTGCCTTGAAACACCATCAGATTCTCATTTAATGAACCTCTCTSCTAATGTTGCCAGTTTGTGATGTCTCCCTTTGGAAAGCAATGAGAAAAAAATTMTCTCCCTTGCAGATAAATCCAAAGGTGATAAAGCTTTGGCTATCCATTTCAAAGACAGTAAAAAATAATTTTGAAATTTTCATTAATGCCACCATGAACATATAGCTATAATAATTTGTGCTGATTCTTGAGATTTATCTATTAAAGAAAGCAAAGGGTTTTTTATTATACTTTCACTCCCAACATGAATTATTTCTTTRAAAATATTATTGTTGTYGTTATTTTTTAAAGGAAATTAATACAAGTTTAGAGCTACAATCACTGGCATTGGTGATGACAGAAATATGTTTCATTTTACCTTAAGTTCATTTTAAAAGACACTTACATTCAATTTGCACCTCTTGGTGCACTGGGCACTGAGAAGATACAGTAATATTCTGCTTTCTCAGTGAATATAATTCACATTTTAAAGCAGCATCAAAAAGAAAAAAAATGCATTTTGTGTTTTCTGTAAGTCCAGTGGTTGGTGAACTGGACCAAGGGAACACTAGAACATATCCATGAAGCAGGCATGTAGATAGCATCCAAAAGCTTCAATATTAAGTGGCCAAAAACCCTCTGAAAARCTCTGTGCCAGGGTTTCACCAGCAATTAGTGACAAGCATTTGAGAAAAGAGAGGCAGATGCTCTGCTGGCTGTACAGAGGAGCAGCCATGCCCTGGGGCCTGCCTCTCACTGAGACACAAAGAGCAGCACTCACAATTTCAGAGAACCAGGGCTACTCATCATCTCCTAATTATTAACATTTGCCACAGCACATTTTCCTCTCAGCACACCTAGGGCAAAGCACAGGTTATTACATGGGGTCATTCTTTCCTTTCACCTCAGCTCAACTTTCATTTATAAATAGATGTGTCCYAAATCTTCATTCTGGGATATTTCTTTTGCTACAGATGTAAATTTGAAATACTTTATGGATTTATATACATGCAAACACACTCCCACACTGATTATAGATGACTTCTCATTGCCTATCAGACAGAATTGATCCACTATTAATATGTGCCTGTACTTTAGTGCAGGAAAAGCCTGGTCAAGTATCCTCATTATTTAGAGAGCTTGGTTTCATACAGAGTTGTAACCCTACCCTATGACCCTCTTTCTCTCCTCCTTCATCTAAGCACACCTTCTCCTCAGAAAATGTAACATGAAGAGCTGCAAAGAACCTGGCTGTTTGTGCTCAATGTTTGCACAAAGCAAGTTCAGTTCAAATATGCATCCACTCTTCTTTCATTTGTCAGCTACAAAATAAATAGCACATCATACATAGCAATTCTATTTAAATATCCATGACTTGGGGTGTGAATACAGAAATACTTACTTTTTTTGCATTTTGTTGACTTAAATTATCATTCTTGACTTGGTAATGACATAGGTTGAGTACTTAACAATGGAGCGTAATAGAAAAAAGTGCATTTAATACATATTGCTGTGAGAATGGATAAGTTAAAAATGTTATTAATATTATTATTACCTTAGAAAATATGCACCTTGTAGTAAGAAGGTTAAACAAACTTAGAGCAGAAATTCCACTAAGTTTAACACATATGCATCATGGCCTGGAAAGACAAGGACTGATTTTCAGGGGAGATAAGCAGCATTTCATCCCCTGCAAGTCCTAGGAAACAAGACCTCTTCAAGACCCTTGCAAATCCAGGCTTTATTTGCTGTGTATCCACCCCACAAAAGAATTTAAGGAATTTAATGCAAGACCCCAAAGGCCTTGTCATGCACAGGTTTGTCATGCACAAAGAGCTATTGGGCTGGATGGATTTTCAATGGAAGGCACCATTATAACTTTTATCAACAGTATGAAAACATACAATAGAGAAATATGGCCAGAATTGCTGGAGAGACCCTARAAAAGCAGCTGGGAGGGGCTGTGACAAGGAGGAAACCAGAATCACTCAGGCAAAAAAAATCTGTACTACTACAGCTTTTGTTCTACTTCTTCTGTTTTAAATTTAAGAGAGTGTGCCAAGAAATACATATGGGCTCTGGTCCACAGGAGAAGGTCACTAAATTTTGCCAAGCCACAAGAAAATCCTCTTTGGTTGGTTTAGGAGAACATAATTATATTCCTTATTCCAATGCCACGGTAAAAAAAAAAAAAAGAATGCTAAAAAAATGAACACACTTCATCAGTGAGTATCTGATAATTCACAAAGTCTCTGTGTTAAATCTTTTTTATGAAAAAATAAGTGAATAGAAAGATCATTACTGAAATTAGGGKGAGGGGGGACAAAAATAATTTCAACAAATGGTTCCTAAGATTTTGGGGGCACAGTTACCCATGGTACAAATACAGTATCCAACACAGACTTCACAGGTGCTCTCCAGATTTTACTGCATGTCTGTGAAAAATAATAGTCCTCTCAAGGACATCCATTTTCTCAGGGTTTAACAAAATAAATCTAAAAGATGAACGGCCTCTTTTCAAACCAGTCTCAAAATTACAGGGACTCACCGGTGTGGCAGTCTCTTTGAAAGTAAGAGAAAGCAGCCATAAACAGTTTAATCTCCTGATTTGATGATGTTTTTATACCCCTCACATCAAAACAGAGCAGCTGGTATGCACTAATGAATGCAGCCCGTGGCTCCCAGCTTTAAACTCCGTCTTGCTCATTCCAAGYTCCATCCTAACCCAATTTGACACTCACAGCAGCAGCAGCTTCTTGGAAATTTTTGGTTGGAAACAATGTTAAGGGTTGGACCACACAGTAAACTGTACTGAGAAAGGGGAGAGACAGGCTCCCAGCCCAAATGTCATTCCTGATTAGGAAGCAGAAAAACCCCATGGGTTAGTGCCAGGCAGTGCTTTTCTTGCTGCTGCCCACCACCTCCAATCAGAGTTCTCACTCATACATATTTGTCATACCCATCTGGGAATGGTCTCCTCATTCTTTTTCCCCATGAACCAAAATGAATGCAGAAAGCTGCCCTGTTGCCTCCTCACACCAATCCTGTACAGCACAAACCCCATCCCAGCTAAGTGAGGATCAGGGAATCTCACAGCAGAATGCAATGCCACAAGAGGAGGGGGCAATGAGGCAAGGACAGGAATTCCAGATCYCCTTGGTCAAAAAATAAAGCAAGGAGGCACATGAAAGGGTTCAAGGAGCCCCTCAATTGCCTGTCCTAGTTAAAACAATCCTTGGGCTTTCAGAAGAYTTAGTTTTTAACTCAAAGAGGCAGGACTTCATACAATCATAGAATCACMGARTTGCTGAGCTTGGAAAAGACCTTTSAGATCATCAAGTCCAGGCACCAACACAGCACCACCACCATTCACCATTACACAGATTATCAAGTGCCATATCCACATGCTTCATTAGCACTTTCAGGAATGGTGAAACACTTCTGGGCAGTCTGTTCCAATGCTTTATAAYCCTTTCCATGATTTTTCCCCCCAATATCTGTTGTAAACCCTGTGTAASAGAGCAAAGCTGACACAGGAGCAGACTGCATTGCTGCATTTMATCCCACAGCTGGAGCAGTGACAGGAGCTCACATATTTGCTAGCTGCTTAAGTAAAAAAACTACCTCACTGATATTTGCAACAGATATTTCATTACCTATAAACAGAACTAAATCTAAAACATTACATTGGTCACTAGACACAAGATTGAAGTGAGTGAAATAGGTTTGTTAGATCTAGAATTTAGGAAGGAAAAAGTACATCTCCCTTTAATTCACTTCCTCTTCCTTTAGTTATTCATATAAGAATAATGAATTCTCATTTTCTCCCTTAGAGGCTCTATCAATAACATTGCAGACAAACCCAATTAGCATTTAAAGGCTGCAACCTGCTTGAATTGCTTTGAGATTCCTTTGAGCTCATCTCCCAGTCAGACAATATACTGAAACTGATTTAGCCCACTCTTTTTCAAACATCACTGCTATTTTGCTCTGAATATATCACAAGCAAAAATAGACCTTCATTCTGACAGAGGGCCACAATGGTTTTGCATAAAGTTGAATAAATGAGAGCAGATGATAACCAAGCAAGATCCAATCTCGTGGTTTCAAACAGTAAATCTATTTTGCATAAACAAATTAACTTTTGGGGAAAAAAAATCCTCAAACCATTTAATTTATATTTGGTTCAAAAGTGGTGAAATCTGAAA
Source organism: Alauda arvensis (assembly GCA_902810485.1). Taxonomy (NCBI): domain Eukaryota; kingdom Metazoa; phylum Chordata; class Aves; order Passeriformes; family Alaudidae; genus Alauda; species Alauda arvensis. Next base: position 59,656 of record CADDXX010000634.1, read on the forward strand.
TCATCCCAAACCCATGCTGGTCCAGGAGTTCTGAAATTAGTTTGAAAACACYCAAAGCTACTCTCATTTTTGAGGGGGGATGTTGTACATTATCATATCTGTAGATGCTTCACTTTTCCCCATATATAAATCTCCATTTTTTCCAAGGCTGGTGAAACACTATCCTCAACACCATCTTAGGGAAATGACTGCATGGGCTAATCATACAATGTGTGAATAAAATAGTTTCTTCCATCAGTTTTTTTTATTTCCCCCTTCCAGTTTCAATCAGTGTTGCCTTGTTCTTCTATTCAAGCTTTAAAAATAAAATACAAATTCACATCCTGCTTTTCTTTGCTGTAATCACTACTTTGGCTAATTTTACTGTTTCCCTCTTATTCATCTCTYCTTAAATAGTCCAAGGCATTTCAGGCTCTTCATTTGATGTATTTTCTCCACAAACACCTCATCCTCATCTTCCCTCTAAACCCCTCTCTCTCTCTCCAGTGTCTTCTGATGCAGCAATTGGAACCAAACACAGACTCTCAGGTGAGGGCAAAGCACTGATTTTTCTAGGGTTTTTAAATAAAATCATAGTCATAGTTTTCTCAGCATTTCCCCCTCCCTCATTGTCACARCCTTTGAACATTTTTTATTCCTTGTCAGCTGTTGCACACAGAAGCTGAATGTAGCTGTCTACACTGATGCCAAGATCTATTTTTGACTGGATGCTGTCAAGTTAGAGMATAAAATTAATTTCTAAATTTAAACATCTGCATGAATATCTAGACCTGAAATAGTTACCCAAGCTTCTCTACGTAATGAAGAGAAATAGGCACTTTATGACACAAATTCAGCCATGCATTCTATGAATTGAACTGCATCCTAAAAATGCAGTTTCTTCCACCAATTACAATTAACTGAGATATTGACATCTACATCTCAGACCTGAGGAATCCTACACAATTATCCATCTTTAATTTTTACAATGCCATCCATTCATATTTTTGAATACATAAGAAAAGGAAAAAAAACAAAAAAAACCCCCCAAAAAACCAAAAAACAAGTAAAAAAAAGCCTGAGAAAGAAAAAAATAACAATAATAATTTAAGGAGATTTTCCTCCCTGGCCTGAAGCCAGTTTTGTAAAGTGATCATTACCAAACCCAAGAAATAAAAGACTACCAGAAAAASTCAACAATGTTTATCTTGATGACAATATTTCAAAATCAATGTTGTTCCATTCACAATTCTCACAGCTTCGTCACTTCATATTTCCAAAGAATTGTCAAACAAGTTTTTCTTTCTTTCCTTACTTCATCTGACAACTTTCAGATTGAATTACAGAGCTGGATTCTCTGCTACTTTGTTGAGCTGGATTTGCACACTCAATGTGCAAACCAAATCAACTAAGAGTTTATCTGAGACAATGCCAGTTGAGAATTCCCTTCTCCATTTCCTTGAAATCTGATTCCTATTTATGTCATTGTAGAGAAGTGAAGTTGGGGATGGAAGCAGAGGAAGAAAAGAGGGAAGAAAGCAAGAACATGGAACTGACTAAAAAAAAAAAAAAAGAATAAATCTTTCCCCAGTAGAGATTACTCTATTGTTACAGCACATACAAGAATATGGGATTTATATTCCACAAAAATAGCAGGCAAAGCTTTCTGTTAAAAAAACCCTAAAAACCCACAACCAACCAAAACAACTTCTTAGAAAGGTCCTGCAAAGAAGTAAAATTTAAACTCCAACAGCATCACTRTCCTTTTGTGCAAATGTTGGATACCAGGGGAAGATTTTTTTTTTTCCTAATGGCAATGACAGCAGCTGTGCTCAAGAGCTGTCCCAGGTTTTCATTTTGTTTGCTTGTTTTCCAATAAAGTACTATTGATTCCCAGTCAGGTGGTACAAAAGGGCTGTAYAAGATACTCTCTGAGAAAATTACCACAATGCCTTCCCTCACCTCCCGCCCTCTCCTTCAACTCGATTTAAACAAAGGAGACTTAATGATTCCCCTGCTTGATGCTTTGGAGAACAGCAATGTGCACTTAAAACAGCAACTGCTGTTTRCTTACCAAACCTTTTATCTTAAATGCAGGACCTTCAAGAATATGTTGAGCTGATTTTAAAAAACTGAAAAAAATTGGAAGCTCTTTCTGTATAATGAGACATCAAAGTTTGACATGGAATATGGTTTTGCAATAAAATTTCATCCTTTCTCATTTGCATTTCAAATAAACCATTAATATCTTACAAAAGGACCGAGAACTGAGATAAAACATACTTTACACTTTGATATGTTAGCTGTTGTTCATCCCTGTGGCTTCAACTTTTTCTGCTCCTAGAGTTACTACAACTTCACACTTTTTTTTAATTTAGCCTTCTGCCATCACCAGTATCTGAAGCTGAAAATGCTGCCTTGACATGGCTTTCTAAACATCACAAAAACCTGCAGTGCAGATGGATAATGGCTTCAAAAGCTTCCAAAAGGGACTTGCATCTTGTTTTGCTCTTTATCTCCATTTAATATCCTCAGCCCCCTTTGCAGCAGGCATTTTCTGCTGCTGGACTCCTAATCTGCCTCTTGCTGCAACCTTCTATAACCTGGACACAAATTTAAGAGAAAGACCAGAAAAAAAAACCCCATAAATGTCCTAAACAATTAGCCTGAGTTTCTTCTTGCAATACTGCCAGGTTTGCAGCTGTACATAATCTAGCAATGCTACCAGGGAGGAAAAGAGAGGTTGGTGGTGCTTGTTCCCACCATCACCACGTGCTGTAAGAAATCCAAGTTTGGATCCACAGGGTCCCAAAGCAGCAGCTGAAAGTTCACAGCACTAAAGCTCCACCTGAACAGCACATCAGGATCCAGAAAACATCTGTTTATTGCCTACCTGACCCATTTCAAAAAAGCTTTTTTAGGGTATAAAGATTGTGATTATTCTGGAGGYAGCCTGCCTTTGACTCAGTGAGAGCTCATTTCTGGTTTGTGTGCAGCATGGATGGGTTCCTGTCAGAGAGAACCACACCTCAGAAATGCTGATTAACAGACAAAAAGGACAAATGAAGTCATGCTTCATCCACATTTCCCAGGTGAGTGACCTCTGCTCCCCTCTGAAAAGCACAACCTGCCTCTCCCCATTGGGGATACAGATCTCTGCCAGAATTGCTGCCAGAGTGTTTCTATCCTGTTTTACCAGAAACCTATCAGCCAGAAGGAGAATGTGGGCTGCAGAGAGCCTCAACATGCCAGGTACTAGGGGAAACCAAGATTTTTAAACTGAAAACCACCAGAGTTGTTCACAGAGCATCATCTGGGGWTGAATGTTAAAGGTCAAGTTGGAATAATATCTCTTTTACCCCTAACTGAGTCTTTTCCATCACATACACCTCAAAGCATACATCTGGTGAGATCTTTATCCTGCCTGGTCTTCCAAAACAAAATGCTTTGGAAAGTTTAAGGCAAGTTTACTTAGCCTGTTTTGAGTATTCAAGCATAAGGGAGAAAGCAGTGGTRTCTTTCTTTAAAAAAAAGTCCTGTACTCTTCTGCACATTCATCAATCTAACCCTCATATTTTATCTGTAGTTTACTTGTTTTGAGTGCTGACAATTTGCTCTGCACTTCATGAGAAGTAATCCCTGCCCCAGAGAACCAGGATGATCTTCCAGTTTAAAATCACAGGTAGTCTCCACTGAATTTAAAAACATTATTCGCATGTGAAAAGTTCCATCTATACAAAAACAAAACTTATTTTGGGCTCAAAGGAAGGCTGAAAACCATCCCCCACCACCAGAAACCAAGCCAACCCAACCAACCATCAAAAGCCACTGGAAACAGCAGAGGATGGAGTGAAGAGGAGAAAATCAAAAAGTGCTTCCCACCTCTAAAAAAATCCCCTGAGAATGAGTCTGTACCACTGTTCAGTTGTTCTGTAGCACAATTAGCTCCAAATGCTGATGTTAACAGGACTGTTCACGTGGATATGATTTCCCCAGCTGAGCTCAGGTATTTTCAGCAAAACATAAAAACCCACTATATGGTTGGGAAGCAAGTTTTATTTAAAATTAGAAAAAAATTCTAATAAAATCAGAATTAAAAAAGAGAATAAAAATTGGACTTCAGTCGACGCTTTCATATTTTTAGCATTGTACATAATCTAAGCCCTGGTGCTTAACCAAACTACAATAGAAAAACCAAAAAAAAAAAACCCCACAAACAAAAAGGCAGATTTCATTCCTTAATCCATAGAGATTAAGGAAATTACTCTGAGATCACAAAGGCCACCTTTAGACTAGCATTACTCTCATATCAYTTCAGCATTTTGGGTAAAAGGTTAACATTTACTTTTGGAAAATGCCTGTTTACCAAGTCAAATACTTACTGTATCCACCTGAAAATTCAGACTATCTGTCATCATATTTCCAGATGAAATATATGTCTGTTCTCCAGTTCCAGTGGGCTTTGTATCCCTATTATGTGATGCCATTCCTAATCATGCATTACTGAATCTCTAAATTACAGAGATTTAGAAGTTGATGAACAAAAAGGCTGTAAGACAAGTTTCATTTATTTTCAAATATATAAAGAAAAAAAAAAGATTAGAAACTGTCCTTAATAAAATCACTTCCCCAATGCATTTTCCTACTTTCTCATTAAAAATAAAATTAAATTTAAAAAACCAATACCTCACAATATCATAACCACTTTTTTCAACCTCCTGTGTATTAATGATATTAACTCAACATAAGTTTGAAAGTAATCTTGTTATGCAAATTTCTGCATTTTTCACTGGATACAGTTATTACAGGCAACTTAATGCCTCTCAACTCTACTAACAGTCATAAAAGACTTTGCAGAGAGACTAACATGATTTAAATATCATCCAGGTAGACTCTTTGAACTATTGTTCCATCTGAACTCAAACAAAGGGTTTTTATAGCCAGTGCTGTCAGCCTCAAGAGATGTTGCTAAATTCAAGTTAGGGAAAAAAAATGAAAATCAATATTATTATAAATTATATGTTTTCTARAAGTTTGCAGTAATTGAGAGACCTGTCTTGAGAGACAGATACTCATTTGTTTGCAGACCAAGCYTTTGAGCCACAAGGGTGCTACTGATAAAACACATAGGTGTGTCAATACTTGAATGAGTAGTCACTAAAAAGGTTACAAGTGCAGCAATTCTAATCCAATTATACAGGCAAAAAAAGTCCATAAAATCTATATCAAAAGCCAAAGCCTAAAACTTATTTCCATTCCACAGTGACAGATGAAAGTGATTTCATCCTTAGAGGTACCTACTGAGTGATACATTTTTTGCTATCATTTAATAGTCTAGTTATTTAAAATCAATACTCCCACTCATGCTGTCATTCTTCTCCTCCTGTCCCATTCAGGACTGTGGAAGCAAAGAATTCCCATATGTAATTACAAATCCATTTAAAACAAAATATTGAACCATGTTTTCAAATCTTCTTCCCACTATATGGCATTTTCAATGTAATTACTTCTAAAACTTCCACAGCTGAATTTAGTTTCCTTATTGAAAAGGCTTGTGAATGCAGAAGGGAAAAGGCTACAAATGCAAGAGGGGATGAAAACCTCTATTGAATTTCAGCAGAATTATCAACATTCTCCTCTGGTCACATCCACAAGGGAAGTCAAGACACCTGCTTGCCAAAGCAGAGTAAACAACCCTACTTTTTTAGATGCATAAAAGTTYGTGTGACCAGCTGCCCTGCCAGGGCTCCCTAAGCCATTCCTGTGAGCAGAAGCAAGATGAAAAGACACTCTTACCTATCATGCCAGCACAGACATATTKAYTGCAGGGGTAAAAAAGGTAAAYTTGCAKATATTTGGGTTCCCTAGGGYCTGTGYTMATTTTTTGGTACTTTTWAATTATTATTATTTCTTTTTTTAATCCACTCCCTATTCTGAATGTAAAGACTGAGGCATGTACAGTGGAATTTATCTCCTGTTGGTACACTGAAAAGGGTAGAGGATCAAGAGTGAACCTAATGTAAATGACATAAAATGGTGAAACATGCTCCTCCTCCTGGAGACTGAACACTGAGCAAAAGCCTCCAGCTTGATACTGAAAGAAAACTGGAATTGTCAGCTTCCCCCCAAGTTAAGTGTTTCACTTTGTATGGACATAAGTGACATAGGTGGTTGTAGGGGTTTTTTTAATTTGGAGGAAGGAGTGTAGGAATTGTTACTGCACCACAGGATCAGCTACACACTAGGTTAGAGAGCATGACACCCACCAGCTTAAAGCCAAACTGGACAGGGACATACACCAAGACTTMTCAGCAAGAAGAGATTTTGAGAGGCAAGAGGAGCAGAGGCAGGACCTGTCTCTAAGCCCCCTCTTCATGAATCATCTGGGAAGGCAAAGCCCTGAATTTGTTCCTGCCTTATACAAGTGCCTTTATATCTACTGATCACYGAGTAGAAAGTAGAAACCCTCCTAGGGGAATGGAGATTTCTTTGAAAATCACAAGCTGTGGCTTGGATTCCCTCTAGTTAAAGCAGTCCTATGATCCTGGTGTTACATTGCCTGGACAGATGCTCCTATCACTACCCACAGGTACAGAGGAATAACCCCCATCTGTAACAGCCACACAGCCACAGGTGTGCAGCACTGTCAGTGCACATTAGGTGTGTGCTGGACACACCTGCTGCAGTGTTTGCTGCAGTGAGCTCAGCAGGGAGTGCTCTGTGTTCTGCACAGCCCCTGGCACCAGGCACAGCCAGGACATTCAGCTCAGCTSAGCCTGAGCCACCCCTGGGCTCTCACGGCAGTAAAACACAAGGCACCTGAACTCCACTAGTGACAAAAGCTGGACTTCCAGGGTTTGCAGTTCACTCAATGACAGTCTCAGGATTATTCTCCTGCACTTTGATTCCATCARAATTGTATTTAGGTGCTAAAACTTGAGCTAGGCTTAAGCGAAAATGATGAGTGTGCTCTAAGAGGCAGCAAAGGAATGAGTAACTGGGGAGAAATGGGTGTCACATTCAGAGAGGAGAGTGTATCCACACCTATCTGCTGAAAGAAATGAGAAGATTTAGAAAGTGATGAGAAAGTTTAGTACCCAATATCATGTTCATCCATTGAATCCATCACTTAACACAGACAATATACAGCAAACATCACATGAAAAAGCTATCAGGGAATTCCATTTGAAGGCTGAGAAAGAGTRTGTGGAATCATTCCAGGAGCATCCAGATGTATTCCTGTACATCTCCTGAACAGGATCATTTACTGTGGGATACAGGTATCATACTGCTGAAACAGTTTGTAACTAAAAACATTCCATTACAGAAGAGCAAATATTCAATAGTAATCTAGTCAGAGAACAATATTAAACTTTAAAATATACTGGGTGAATTTATCATTTAATATTTTTAAAAAAATAATATAGTGAGAGGAAGCACTGGCCAGAGGAAGATGTTCTTCAGATATGCATGATGAACCACACCAGTGATGACAGAGGGTCCACATCAATGTCTTTTCTCCACRACAGGAGAGGAATAGATTCTGAGAAAAACTACAATAGAAAAGTAATCTCTGCTCCACACTTTTTGCCCTACAGTTTTTCCACACTGCTATCACCCACCAATGCACAGTTCAGTGGTTTTCAAAATAAGAGTGGCAGCTTCATCTTTAAGAGCATAAGTGTACTTTCCATCCATTAATTTCTTAATCTATTTTTAAACCAGTGCAAAAGTTTGGCATCCMCAGACTCCTGTGCCAAGCACTYCACAAAGCAGCTGTAGAAGGATAGYAGGACCACCAGAAAACCCAGACAGACATCAAACAAATCCTTCTCTTTCAAATATTAGTTGTTCCTTAAAAACACTTCTGACATATTTCCAATATTCAGAATCCCCTCAATATACATGTTTTTTATTGGTTTTGTTGTTTAAAATTGTTTCTAATGATTGGTTATGAATCTTGGGCTTATTGGGTAGTTTCACAGATCACACATCTTTCCTCTTTCCCCTCCAGCTTTTAGGAATATTGCACACTGCTCATGCTTTGATGGCACATTGGATTTCAGCAACTGGTACAAGGCAGAGCTGTTTCATCCCTAAATTCCTTTCCCTTCCTGGGTAATTACCATCAGTCTCTGGCAATCCATTTTAATGTCTCCTCTACTGTCACTTCAGCTGTTCCCTGTGATGGTAGGAGCGCCCCTTGACTCAATGCAGACGGTAGAAGTTTATTCCACTGTTTTTATTGTTTCAAATGTACACCTGACACACTCAAACCAATTGATTATCTTCACTCTGCAACTCTGCAGTGGGGAACAACAAGGTGCTTACCTTCCTTTGATGGTTATAAAGTCAGAGTAATTGTTATTTAAGCGTTCTCATTCTAAGATGCGATTTTACTGCAAAAAGAACATTATGTAGTACAGTGCAGAAGAAAACAAGTAATCATCCTGAACAGCAATTAAGTTTTTCATGAGCTCARGTTGAAAATCTATTTCATCCATGCTAGGTTAAAAGCATTAAAGAAACTTAATCCAAACTTT